>VZQC01014815.1:2169309-2187013 GCA_009823505.1 Rhizomys pruinosus | reverse complement strand
TCTCTCTCTCTCTCTCTCTCTCTCTCTCTCTCTCTCTCTCTCTCTCTCTCTCTCTCTGCAATTGTTTCCTTTCCAAACAATCCACAAATGATTTACATTGGAATATGAGGAAAAGCATATTACCAGATGTTGCTGGAAATAAGAAAAAAACTAACCATAAATAAATTTAGAAATGCCATCAAATCATCCCTTATCTAAGATTAAAGATGACTTTTTATTATTTATTTTTATGTGTATGAATGTACTGTCTGCATGTAGGTTTGTGCACCCGTGTTGTGCAATGCCGCGGAGGTCAGAAGAGGGTCTCGGATTCCCCTGGAACTGGAGTTCTCCTGGAATTGGAGTTACAGATGGTTCTCAGCCACAATGTGGGTGCTGGGGATCGAACCCAGGTCCTTGGCAAGAGCAGTCGGCGCTCTTAACCACCAGGCCATCCCTCCAGCCCCTAAAGATGACTTTTAAAGAAAACACACAACTGGATCTTTTTCTTTTACAGTGCTGATATTTGCAGCGTCTGCATCCAGAAAGCACAGGAGAGACCCAGGGCAGGGTCAGGAAGGGATCGCAGCAGTGGCCTTCCAGACATGTCCAACCCTGTGCCTGCCTGCCTGCTGCATGTACCCCACAATGGCTAGGAACAGGACCCAGCACCTGTGACGACCACATATCACGCTGGACACCCCTGGCTTGTTTCTAAGAGAGAGAGATCACTTTAGCAGCCAAGAGTCATAAATTTGCAGCGACTCTGACCTTCTGACTTGGCTTCTACCTGTGGCTTCACCAGCTCTGAGGGCTGAACGTGTCACACCCGATGTTTACGTTTCCTTCTTGGTAAATTAAACTCGTGTTTCTTCCTTCCTAGAATTAAATGTGAGTTGATCCATGTCATATATATAAATATTTAACACAATTAGTGGTGTGATCAACATACAACACACGTTCAGACCCTTAGCCTTCTATCCTCACTCCTTTCTACTCTAGAAGCCATACTCAGGAGTCTTCCCTGCTGGGCAAGTTGCCACACACTGTAATCTCAGTACTCAGAAGGTTGAGGCAAGAAAATCAAGAGTTCGGGGCTAGTCTTGGCTACATGACAAGATCCTGTCTTGACTGAAGGAAGAAGGGGAAAGAAGGGAGGGAGGGAGAGAGGGAGGGAGAGAGGGAGGGAGGGAGAGAGGGAGAGAGGGAGGGAGGGAAAGCTTCTAATTTTTAAACTTCCTAAAGCCTGCCTACTTTCATTTATTTGTTCAATAAGTATTTGTTGATTCCGAACCATGTCCCAGGTACTGTGCAAGTCTCTAGCTATTCAAAGATAAGAATAAGAAATTTCACCCTAGGTCAGGCATGGTGCCACACACCTTTAATCTCAGTACTTGGGAGGCAGAGACTAGGATCTTTGCGAGATCAAGGACAACCTGGTCACCATAGCAAGTTCCAATCCAAGTGGGGCTACAGAGAGACCCTGTCTTAAAAAAGTAACAAATAAAAGAAAGAAGAAAGAAAGAAAGAAAGAAAGAAAGAAAGAAAGGAAGGAAGGAAGGAAGGAAGGAAGGAAGGAAGGAAGGAAGGAAGGAAGGAAGGATGGAAGGAAGGAAGGAAGGAAAGAAAGAGCGAGCATGGGGTTGAAGAGATGGCCCAACTCTTGCATTGGAACCCAGTTTGTTGCCAGCACCCACATAGTGGTTAACAACCATCTGTAACAGTAACTCCATTTCCAGGGTATCCAACCGAAATGGCAAAACTAACTCCATTTTGTTCCAGCTGACTTTTGCTTGACTGTGTTCTTGCCCATCCATTCCCACTGCAGCCAGCCAGGCAGAACGTCTCAGATAGCTAGCTTCAGGAAGTGCATTGTTCTACAACACAGGGAAATTTCCAGCAGCCAGGTAGCACGTCCAGACCTCCCTACCTGCATCTCTACAGAGCCCATTGTGTCTGCATTCTGAGAAACTTGGTTTTATCCCAACCAATTTTTTGTTAATTGAAAACCTCTTTGTTAACAGACCTGCCCCTGGTCTGGTGTAACTATTTTTTTTTATTTTTGTATGTGTATGAATGTACTGTCTGCATGTAGGTTTGTGCACCCGTGTTGTGCAATGCCGCAGAGGTCAGAAGAGGGTCTCAGATTCCCCTGGAACTGGAGTTCCCCTGGAATTGGAATTACAGACGGTTCTTAGCTGCCAAGTGGGTGCTGGGGATCGAACTCCGGTCCTCTGCAAGAGCAGTCGATGTTCTTAACCGCTAGGCTATCTCTCCATCCCCGGTGTGGTGTAACTATAATGATCTGATGTAACAATGATTATTTGCTTTACCCCAGCCATGATGTAATTATGATTTAAAGCTTTATAAACCCTGCCCTGCTTCTCCTCAGGGTCAAGAGTTCTCTTGGGCACCAGCTCCCTCCAGCTTACTACTAGCTAATAATTAATTCAACCATCACTATGTGGTGTTCCTCTGTGCAGTCTCACTTGACATTACCTCCACGGGCAGTGCACAACATAAGTGCACTTACATCCAGTCAATACACTCATGCACATAAAATACCAATAATTAAAAAACAGAAAACTCGCCCTCTAGAAAGAAGACGCAGAGATTGTCTGTGATAAAATTAAGTCTCTACTTCTGTCCTTGATGCCAGCACTAATGTAGCTGGGGTCATATATGGCTCTGAGACATACAAGGAGGTCCCTGTAGGGGGAGGGTGTTTATGATTAAAGAACCATAATTATAATTTCCATGTAAAATAGTACAGTATGCTTCCATTTTCATTTCTAAATCTAGGTTTTTTAACATTGTCGTGGTTTTAGGGATGACAAAGGAAGCCCAGCAGTCAGGCATGGAGGGTGGGGCTGTCCCCACTACTCTGAAGGCTGAGGCTGCAAGGTGGTTTGAGTGCAGTCTGGACAACCTAGAGGACTCCATCTCTTTAAAGAGAGAAGATTCCAGGCTGGAGATATGTTAAGAGCACTGACTGCTCTTGCAGAGGACTCAGGTTTAATTCCCAGCACCCACATGGTGGCTAAGAACCATCTGTAACTCCAGTTTCAGGGCAATCGAACAGCTTTTCCTGACTCCAAGAGCATTGCCCGACATGGGTCCACTTACACACTCGTACACATAAAATACAAATGATAAACATATTAAAAAGAGAGAGGATTTTGCAGTTGTCCATGCTGATTGTCCTCGGTTTTCCTTGTAGATCCAGAATAGAAATCATGTTACAGGCCATGGGGCAAGAGCTTCAGCGTAGAGTGCTGGACTAGCACACTGTGGCCCTGTGCTCAACTCCAGCAGCCTCAACCATAATCAAGATCGGGTGGGAGGAAGCTTTCTTAAAGCTAAATAAATAAATCTTAATTCTTTACCAGCAAGAGCTCTGAAAAGGTGATAATTATGAATACTAAAAAAGAAGAAGAAGGGGGCTGGAGAGATGGCCTAGCTGTTAAGAGCACTGACTGCTCTTGCAGAGGACCCAGGTTCAATCACCAGAACCCACTGTAACTCCAATTCCAGAACTCCAGTTCCAGGGGAATCCGACACCCTCTTCTGATCTCAGCAGCATTGCACGACACGGGTGCACAAACCTAAATGCAGACAGTATATTCATGCACATAAAAAAATAAATAAAATTTTAAAAAAATTTAAAAAGAAGAAAAGGAAGAAGAAAGAAAGCCACATCTATATTTTCTCCATTGTGTACCCAATTTTTTTCTCCTTTTTTGGTATTTTTGAGACAGGGTCTCCCTGTAGCTCCAGCTGTCCTGGAACTCATTGTGTAAACCAGGCTGGCCCTGAACTCACAGAGATCTGCCTGCCTCTGCCTCTGCCTCCAGAGTGTGGGATTAAAGGTGTGCACCACAACACCTGGCTGTGTATCCAATCCTTAATCCAAAATCAGGCACACAGTGGGTGCTTACTAGATCTTTTTTTTTCTTTCAAATCCTGTCTTTATTAACTCCTACACAATTTTTTTCCTCTGGTTTGTTGAAGCAGTAAGTCAAAAAACAAATTGCCACACAATGTCAATGTGGCTGATGACACTCAGCACACCCTTCAGCAGGGCTCTCTCCATCAACATGAAGAATTTCGCCCTTTTTAGCCACCTCAGTGTATCTCAGCTCAGCCACTTCGCTTCTTTCTCTTATGCTTAGTCTTCTTGGCAGAGGTGTGAGACTCTTCCTTTTCTTCACATCACCACTAAGACTCAACTCAAGATGAAGGGGAACCCCCTTTGAGTGTTGTAGTCCAAGTTCCATTCCCACTGGTTCAGCCTCAAAGATCTGCTGACCAGGAGGAATTCCTTCTTTTTTTTTTTCTTTTTTTTTTTTTTTTTGTCTTTTCAAGACAGGATCTCCCTTGTAGCCCCAGCTTGTCCTGGAACTCACTCTGTAGACCAGGCCTGGCCTTGAAACTCAAAGATATCGACTGCCTCTGCGCTCCCAAGTGCTAGGATTAAGGCATGCTCACCATGCACAGCAGGAATTCCTTCTTTATCCTGAATCTGTGGCTTTTCTATCTTCTGTAGGTTCGGAGGAATCAATTTCAAGCATGATGGTCTTTCCTGTAAGAGACTTTAAGAAAATCTGCCATCTCTTTCCTAGGCGTAGGAGATGGCAGATTTTCTTAAAGACTCTTACAGGAAAGACAACAACAAAAGGACAAAGAGCAAACTAAAACAGTAAAGTTCTCCCAAAACCAATAGTCCTCTGCTTTGAAAAACTTTAAAGATTCAGAAAAAGATACAAGACATGTATGACATAATGCATGAACTAGGGTCGGGTGGGGTGCGTGGAAAGGGAAATGACTGTAAACTGGACTGAGAAATGATGTGTAAAATACACAAAACTTCAATAAAAAATATTTTTAAGCCGGGCATGGTGGTGCACACCTTTAATCCTAGCACACGGGAGACAGAGGCAGGTGGATCTTTGTGAGTTCAAGGCCAGCCTGGTCTACAGATGGAGTTCCAGGACAGCTGGGGCTACAGGGAGACCTTGTCTTGAAAAGACCAAAAATGGCCAGGCATGGTGGCCCATGCCTTTAATCCTAGCAGTTGGGAGGCAGAGGCAGGTGGATCTCTGTGAGTTCAAGGCCAGCCTGGTCTACAAGAGTGAGTTCCAGGCCAGCTGGGCTACAGGGAGACCTCCTCTCAAAAAAAAAAGACCAAAATATACATATTTTAAAAGAAGGAATGGAAGGAGAAGAGAGAGAGAGAGAGAGAGAGGAGAAGAGGAGAGAAAAGGAAGGAAGGAGAAGGAGGTAATCGGAAGGAAAGAGAAAGAAAGAAAGAAAGAAAGAAAGAAAGAAAGAAAGAAAGAAAGAAAGAAAGAAAGAAAGAAAGAAAGAAAGAAAGAAAGAAAGAAAGAAAGAAAGAAAGAAAGAAAGAAAGAAAGAAATCTGTATCTGGCGGTGGTTCCCTAGCAGATCATTTTTTGAGAGGAGATGGAGCTAGCCTGAGGGCAAGTGGAGACACAGCCTTTTTCAAGATGTCTCCACCATGAGACGCACTGGAGAGGATTGCAGGGAAAGGTGGAACCAGGGGCTCTGTCCCCGTGTACGAAGATGATGACCATGTGAGAATTGCAAGGGATTCATTCATACGTGGAGTAAGAAACAGTTCATGCAACCTGGAGAGAACACGAAGAGTACAGCGAGTGAGCCTCAGATTAGCTAGCCTGACTTTACTGCTTAGTTAAAGCCTGACATTATCTCAATCCTCAGATAGAAAACAGTCGGGCATTCCTGTTTAGGGCTGCAGTACCAGCTTGGCAGGCTGAAGCAGGAGGGTGAAGGGTGAGCTGGGAGGTGGCTCAGCAAGTTAAACACCGGATGCCAAGCCTGACAACCGGAGTTCCAGCCCCAGCACCCACGTGGACGGAGGGAACTGACTCATGTACATTGTCCTCTGACCCACACACCACACACGTACACAAAATCAATGAAATGTAGGGCGGAAGAGTTGGGTCAGCAGTTAAAAGCCTTTGCTGTTCCTGCAGAGGACCTGGGCTGAGTGCCCAGAACCCACAGGGCAGATCGCAGCTACCTCTAACTCCACTTTCAGGAAATCGACTTCCTCTTCTACCCTCCTAGGGCGCCGCAGGAATATGATGCATGTACATGCAGGCGAAACACTCAGACACAGAAAATAAAAATAAATAACTGAAATGTAAAGAAGAAAATAAGCAAGTTTGAGGCCAATCTGAGCCACAGATTTGAGACTCTGTCTCAAAATAACATAAAATAGAAATTCCAATGGATCCAGAACCCAGAAATTTAAAAAAAAATAAGAGAAGTGCAGGGTGTGGTGGTACATGCCTTTAATCCTAGCACTCAGGAGGCAGGGGCAAGGCAGATCTCTGTGAGTTCAAGGCCAGCCTGGTCTACATAGTGAGTTCCAGGCTAGCAGAGACTAAAGGAAGACCCTGCATCAAAAAGACAAAGAGAGAGAGAGAGAGAGAGATCCTGATGTAAAATAAGGAAGAACAGACAGCCGTTGCTTCTGAGGCTGTGGAACTGATTTCCATGGAATTGATCACCCATTTGCCTTCCAAAGTGTGCAGTGAACGGATTGCCTTCACTGATCACTGACTTTTGTTTTTCAGTGCTAGTGATGGAACTCAAGCCTTCTCTTTTATTAGGCAAGCACTACCACTGAGGCACATCCGAGCCCTTCTATGGGCTTCTATGATAGGCAAGCACTATCCCTCTATGCCTCGCCCTCAGCCCCTCACTGGTGGAGTCTAACAGGCCCTCTTGCCTCTGAGCCATGGCCCCCAGCCCTGTGCTTAGTGACTTTTGATCAAATAGCTTCCCGCTGGGGAGTTTTTCATCAGTATTGGTTTCTATTTGTTCTACGTAATAAAATGAGAAATGGGGTAAAGAATCTTTATTACAAAGTTGGACATTATAATAACTGAATCATTTTAATATCAGTCAGAATAGTATTACAATTGACATATTTACTTTTAGTCTTTCCATTAAGCTATGGTTTTTGTTTTTGTTTTTTATTTTTTTGTCTTTTCGAGACAGGGTTTCCCTGTAGCCCCAGCTGTCCTGGAACTCACTCTGTAGACCAAGCTGGACTTGAACTCACAAAGATCCACCTGCCTCTTCCTCCCAAGTGCTAGGATTAATTTTTTTTATGTGTATGAATGTACTGTCTGCATGTAGGTTTGTGCACCCGTGTCATGCAGTACCACGGAGGTCAGAAGGTGTCAGATTCCCCTGGAACTGGAGTTAAAGACAGTTCTCAGCCACCATGTCGGTGCTGGGGATCGAACCTGGGTCTTCTGCAAGAGTAGTCAGTGCTCTTAACCGCTAGGGCATCTCTCCAGCCCCAACCTTTGTTTTTAACAATGATTAATAATTGCCCCAGTAACAACAAGTAATACAGACAGGGGGTTTTTTTGTTTTGTTTTGTCTTTTGGGTTTTTTTGTTTTGGGGGGGTTGTCTTTTTGAGACAGGGTGTCCCTTTAGCCTTAGCTGTCCTAGAACTCTCTATATAGACCAGGCTGGCCTTGAACTCACAGCCATCCACCTGCTTCTGCCTCCAGAGTGCTGATGTGCACCACCAAGCCCAGCCGGCCAGTTAATTTTTAAAGGGTTAATGCAGTGATGGAGATGGGTGCAGGGAATTATCAGAGTTGCCGAGAGAGCACCTGATCTGGCTGGAAGGTTGAAATGGCAGAGGGAAGAGAGACAAGATTTCTGAGAGACTCGGTTGAGCCGTGATGCTTCCTCTTCCCTCAGCTCAGCTCATTCTTCAGCATGTATCTGGGTACAGGATGGATGACCATTGTAAAATAAATTAGCCGGGCATGGTGGCACACGCCTTTAATCCTAGCACTTGGGAGGCAGAGGCAGGTGGATCTTTGTGAGTTCAAGGCCAGCCTGGTCTACAAAGTGAGTTCCAGGTCAGCTGGGGCTACAGGGAGACCCTGTCTCGAAAAGACAAAAAATAGATAGATAGATAGATAGATAGATAGATAGATAGATAGATAGATAGATAGACAGGTCTGGACAAAAACAAGCCCAAATCCAGGGAAGAAGGGTTGTTCTGAAGCCCCCCAGGCCCCCCAAAAAAACACTTCAAAGACTCTCCTGTCATATAGTCTAAACCCAGAAGTAACATGCAAGCAAAGTGAATGACTGAAATATCAGCTTTCAAACCATTTTATTTCTTCAAAATAACATAAGATTAAAGGAAGAGGATGAGGATGAGGTGGGACAAGGAGAGAGAGCAAGGCGGGGGAACAGAGAGCAAGCAAGAAGACCAAACTAACAACCCCCAGGCAGGAACTTCAAATGCATCTTTAGACAGAGAAATTCTCTCATCCCATAATGTATCTGTCCACCTTGATCAGAATTTACAGGGAGTTGATCACCATAAACCCAAGCACTTTTCATTATTTTCATCAGAGAAATGGAGGCTGCTTACACTGGTAAGTGCTTTGAAATTTCCTGAGCAATAATACTAAGTGCAAGAAGTTGCTATTGTGTCCCTCCACCTCCTTCCTCTGGTGCTCCCGGAGTCTCTGGAGAATTGTGAATGTTGGGAAGGGGTCAGACGATATGAGGTCAAGGAAAATGGGAGGTGATGTTGGTATAGACGTCTACAAACGAGATCCATGTCATCTTTTCAAAAATATGTTTCACTCACCCAGCAGTGGAAGAATTTCTGATGAGCTTGGAGAGAGGAAAGTAATCCAATTGCCTGGCAGAAGCCCTACTCTCTCTCCCACCCTCTGTAGGGATCTATTAAAGAAGCAGGAAATGGAAAGAGAAGCTGTGCGTGTGATGGATGTCACTTAGCATTACTTTTTATGAAGTTCTTCTGGAAAGGCCCTGGGTATAGGCAGGCTCAGAACAAGGTAAGTACATAAACAAACAATCACCTACATTCCAGGGTTATTTGCCTCTGCTTTTTTGTGTGTGTGAACTTGCAGGGATTTGGTTAGGTTACCAGAGAGATTCTAGACAGAGTATAATATTAACTTGTCATGGTGCCAAAATGTGGAACAAGACAAGAAAGATTTGTGGCTTTTGTCTGCGAGATCTGATAGATTAGAGTGTTAGATTCTTCACTTGTTGATAAGGGAAAACGAACACTCCAATCCCCCGTGCCTCTGTGACTGTTTCATTGCACTTTTATGGATGGTTTTGTTCTGATTTGGAAAGTCAGTAAGGCTCAGCCCCTCCACAGGCTAGTAATGGGGATATGAGAGCCACATATGGCTGTGTTTATAATAAACCATGCTGATCCACACATCACCAGGGGGATGTTCAGTAACAAAACACAAACTTCCAAACAAGTGATAATAGTGCCTTATGCTTGCACAGTGTCTTTCTGTCTGGAAGCTTCTTCAAGCATTTTACAAAGTTGTATAAAGGGTCCCTCACCACTCATTGGACTGTACTTGTGTCTAGGGCAGAATAAAGACAGCTGTTCTGCCAGAAAGCCAACATGCATTCAGGAAAAGTTGTTTTGTGGGCGAGTGAGATGGCTCAGTGGGTAAAGGCACTTGCCACCAAGCTTAATGACCTGGTTCTCAGGGACCCGCATTGTAGAAGGAAGGAGGCAATCAATTCTCGTAAGTTGTCCTCTGACCTACACACGCACACGCGCACACACACATACACACACACACATACACACACATACACACACACACCCTTTGAGCCCTGCATACACATAAATAAACAAATGTATTTGAAACTGTTTTTTAAAAAGGAAAGGTTGCCAGGCATGGTGGCGCATTCCATTCATCCCAGCAATCAGGAGGCAGAAGCAGGAAGATCTCTGTGAGATTGAGGCCATTCTGGTCTACATAGTGACTTCCAGGCCCTCTGAGCTATGGGAGATCCTGGAAAGAAAGAGAGAAAGAGAGAAAGAAAGAAAGAGAGAAAGAGAGAGAGAGAGAGAGAGAAAGAGAGAAAGAGAGAGAGAGAGAGAGAAAGAGAGAGAGAAAGAAAAAGAAAGAAAGAAAGAAAGAAAGAAAGAAAGGAAGGAAGGAAGGAAGGAAGGAATGAAGGGAAGAAAAGGACGGAAGAGAGGGAGGCAGGGAAGGAAAGGGAAAGGAAAGGAGGCAGGAGGAAAGGGGAAAAAAGAAAAAGGACGGGGAAGGAAGGAAGGAAGGAAGGAAGGAAGGAAGGAAGGAAGGAAGGAAGGAAGGGGGAAGAAAGATTGTTTTGCAAGTGTAGTTATGAAATGTTCTATTTTTTCACTTTCCCAGGTAATTTATGTGTGAAAGAGAAGTAGGCTAGTGGACACAGAGGTCAGGACTGTTTCCCCAGGACCAAGCTGGGCATTTGCCATGCTGCCCACACTCTTCACTCTCCTTACTGTCAGTGCCCCAAATATATGGGTCAAATCAAATGTCCCAGTCAGCTGGAGGCATACGTACATGCGAGGGGGGCAGGGGGCCCCCTTCTCTGAGAGATGTAAGACTGTGCAGAGCCTTAGCTGTGAAAGCCCTGGGCCCTTTTCCATGCCAGTCGCCAGAACCATTCTGTTGCTTCTCCCCAGGACTGGATGCCTAACCAAGGGCCTAGGCCCAGCCACCAGCAAAAATTAGTGTGGGATCTCTACAGGACCAGCTTTGTGGATAAAATCCACACACGAGTTCAAACTACACAGGGAGTTCACAGCCAACATGAGCCACATAAGACCCTGTCTCCAAAAAGCAAATAGAATCAAGTGATAATCACAATAATAGATACCTTCATGACACCAGGTAGCACCCTCAGGTCACCATGACTAAAGATTAGAACTAAGAGTCTGGACTCTTTATTTCAAGACAGAATCTTGCTCTGCAGGTTAGCCTCAAATTCAAAACCCTCCTTATCTCAGCCTCCTGAATGCTCAGGCTACAGATACATGCCACAGATCTGCCTATAGAAACTGTACGTCTCCTGGTTTGACTATTCTTGCTCCAATCTTACTAACTCTACTAATAACAGTATATAAAACTCCCATCCCCCCAAAACAAATTCTAATTCATTCTTAATGTTTCTGTTAAGCACTATGCTTAATCAAGGCTTTTATGAAGCACTCACATGACCTCATGTCAGCTCTACATTACTATGCAAGTTTATTCTCACAACTTTGTCCTGACAGCAGTAATTACTTCAGAACTCAGCTAAGACTCCCTTCCTTATCAGTATCTCCAATAACTCTCACCTGCAGAAATGGCAGTTTTATCTTTTTTTCCAACAGAGATTTAGAAGCCAAGAACTCTGGTGAATTCTCACCTGACAAAGACTTTATTGCATTTTTCCGAATATATTGCAAGACATTTATTAGTAGACTATGAAGTATTTATAACTGGTAATTAAAACTAAGATGTTGCCACTGTAGTAAATGCAGAGTCAGAGAGATAATGCTGTTACTTTTTATTGTGTATTTGCTTTTCCTATAATCTAATATAAAAACTCCTTCACTAATGTGCTAAAGCATTTATCTTAAGGCTGAAGTTAAACAAATCTGTTTGTTTTCCACACACACACAAAAAGAGAGACTAGGTAACCCACCCAAAGACACTATAAAAAGATTTCTAAGTCAACAGTGCAAAGAATGAGGAATGTTTGTATGCTGCTGGTCCAAATAAATGTAAATTGTCTTTAAAAAGATAAGGAAACTTAAAAATAGTCACACCTTTAGCCTAAGGATTCCACATACAATCTTTAACCTAAAGAATTAATCAGGGGGCTAGAGAGATGGCTCAGCAGTTAAGAACACCGACTGCTCTAGCAGAGGACCCAGGTTTGATTCCCAGCACCCACACGGCGGCTAAGAACCATCTTTAACTCCAGTTCCAGAGGAATCAGAAGCCCTCTTCTGACCTGCACGGCATTGCACGACATGGGTGCACCAACCTGCATGCAGACAGTTCATTCATACACATAAAAATAATAAATAAAAATTTTTTAAAAAGAAAAGAATTATTTAAAAAAAAGAAAGAATTAATCAGAGCCATGTTGGTGGCACACTTCAGTAATCCTAGCCCTGGGGAGAGACAGAGGCAGGAGGCCTGTTACAAATGCAAGGCCAGCCTAGGCAACATAGTGAACTCTAGGCTGGCTGGAGCTATATAGCAAGATCTGGTCTCAAAAAAAAAAAATAAATAAATAAAGGACAGACTGAAAGGAAAATATTGAACTGAAAAAAAAAAAAAAAAAAAAGCCCCCAAAAGATGTAATCATGATCCCAGCATGGTGGCATACACCTGTAATCCCACTACTTGGGAGACTGAGGCGGTAGGAGCACCCCAAATTCACAGCCAGCCTGGGCTACAAAGTAAGTTCCAGGCCACCATCCTCAGACATAAGCGAGACTCTGCCTAAAAATAGATAAATAAAAAAAAATAGATAAATAAAACACCAAGTACGGTGGTACACAGCTATCATCCTGCCACTTAGGAGGCAGAAGGGAGGTCATCCTTGACGGAATAGTAGTTTGAGACCCACATGGGCTACATGAGACTCTGTAATGAAAAGTACCCTGTAGAAGTAAATCAGTCCATAGACAGAATCCAGAATGACAGTATATGAAGCAAACATTAATAAATCGCTAAAACATGAATGCTGGGCTGGAGCATAAGAGCACTGTCTGCCCTTACAGATAACTGAGTTTGGCTCCTAGCATCATATCCAGTGGCGCACAGCAGCCTATAACTACAGTTCCAGGTGATCCATAGACAGAGAGAGATCAACAAAAATAAAACAGATTGGTCCTGTGTAGTGGTACACCCCTTTAATCCCAACACCCAGGAGGTAGAGGTAGACCGGTCTCTGTGAGATTGAGGCCAGCCTGGTCTACATAGTGAGTTCCAGGCCAGTTGGGGCTACAGAGAAATCCTGTCTCAGTCCATCAATCAATATTTTAAATACTTAAAATGAAAAACAGTTCTGGAATTCTCGACTAATATATATGTCCCAGGGTTTATCAAAAAGCTAAATCAAGTAACATCACAGCAAACACCAAGATGCTCCCAAGATCCTTTGAAATGTTGGAACTACAAAGAAAGTCTGTGATTTAGGGGCATTACAAAGTGACACCACACTGAGAAAAACCTCCCTGTCTCAGGAACAAAGGAGACAGGGTCCACTGTCCATGAAACCCACACTTCATCAGCCTTGCAGATAAAGGACTCCACAGCTGACTGGGACTTTCTTTCCGTTTCTTTCTCCCCTGTGAATTAGAAGATTCACAGGTAGCTTTCTGGATAGAAAATTCGGGTTAAATGGGGGAAATGAAATTAAATCCTGAGGAGTCCTTCACTCTTGAGAGCGGTTGGTTCCCTTTTCGGAGACAATGAGAGGCCCTGGTATGGGAGGTCCCTGCATCTCTAAACACAAATTCAAATGCACCATCCCCCTGGGACCTGGTCCCTGGCTGAGGAAACCTGTGGGGTGGGTGGGCAAGCCTCCCTAGCACCCGCACTGCTCACACCCCTGCCTCCACCCACAGGGGACAGGGCAAAGAGAACCCGCCACCAACCTTACTCCTCTTTGCTGTAATGAGTTTTGAAGTTGTTTTGGGTTTTGTGGGTTTTTTTTTTTTTCCAAAGAAATAATGAATGCCTCTTTGCAAACTGTCAGGGAAAATGTCCTATTTGAAAGTAATTGAAAATATGTTTTGCAGCCGATTCTGATCCCTTTTCCAAATAGCTTTCCTTTCTAATTACCTCACCAGGCTTGACTCTGCAATCCACTGGGTGGACAGTGACATCTAGTGTGAGCAAACGGAATGTGAACTCCATGAAGTAGGAGCGGGCCTCCGGCACAGGTTTATAACCAAGATTCTAAAATTCCCCCTCCATTCCAATGGCAGATGGAAGCTCAAGTTTGCAAGGTGGGAGCTCTGAAGCACTGAGATTATAAAAGAGTTGTCTTCTCTTTAGATTGTTTTATAATCTCAAGTGCTTCGGAGCAAGAGTTGTTTTCTCTTTAGATTGTTAGAAAACTCTGGATGTTTTAAGGCACATTTTAGCCCAGCATGCCTATTATACCAGCACTTAGGAGGCAGAGGCATGTAAGATCAGGAGATCAAAGCCAACCTCAGCTACACAATGGAATTCAAAGCCAGCCAGGGCTACTTGAGAGCCTGCCTCAGAAAAATAAACAGAAAGAACAAAACTTTCCCCGAAGAAATAAATGATCCAGAGAAACAACTGTCTGGGGACAAGATGAGCTCAGAACACCTGAGCGATGTTTGGCTTTCCCTGAGCTCAGAACAGGGACTTTCAGTTGAAGATAGACTGAAGGAGATGGTGGATGGTGGGCTGCCCCTAGCTGTGGAATCTTGTCAAGGAAGTGTCCTGGTTTGCAGGCACGCAGATAAAACCGACAGCAGGGGCTAGGGATGTAGCTCCGTGGATGAGTGGGCCTCGCGTGCACAGAGCCTTGTCTGGAGGTCAGCAGCACGCAACCAGCCATGGTGATGCATGCCTGAAGTCCCGACACTCGGGAGATAGAGACGCGAGAGTAAGAGGTTCAAGTTCACGCTGGTCTACATGAGGAGTTCAAGGCCTTTATCTTCAAAACAACCTGGAATTGACCTGGCAGCCTCTCCTTTGATGGCTACCCTTCGTAGCGTCAGGAGATGCTAGGAGGCTGCTGATGGAGAAAAGGCGCGTATGGTCTTATCCAGCAATGGACTTTGCACGCTCCAAGACTGACCTGACCGGCAAGAAGTGCCCGCCGGTGCCATAGTGGCGTGAATGTCACAGAAGTGACGAGTGTTTTCTGACTGGATTTGAGGCCCACGCCATAAGAAGAAATTCGTGTCTAATCATGTAATCTGGTCAAAAGGTGGTGGGTGTGGAGGTCGTAGAGCCTAGTTAGGGGCCTACACTGCTGCTTTGGTAAGTGAAGCATGTTGTCGGACTGCCTTCTACATAATTATGTTTTTTCCTATACATCCTGTTGCTGTCCAGCTTGGTCAGAGAAGTTTCTTTCTGCAGTGGGTAAGAGTTACTGCACAGACTCATAATCGGTTCAAGTGACAAGAATAAGTGAGTGGTGAGTGCTCAGCTCAAAGCAGGACACCTGTATCATAGCCCAAAAGGCTCAAGGAACACTGTGGAAGAGGGAGTAGAAAGGACTGGAGGCCGAGGCTGGGGCACGGTGCTGCAAAATGCCAGCCTTGGGGCCCGGCATGGCCGCTGCTCTGAAGAACCACAGCAACTGTGGTTATCTGGGCAATAATTGCATAAGACAAGCCGCACGCATCTGGTTATGTGAAGGAGAGTCACGTGAGGCCGCGCCCTTGCTAAGGAGTCATAATGGCTGTCAAAAGGAGGGAAGTCATTTTCCTTCAGGGATGTAAGCCACTAGCAAGTTGCCAGTGATTCAGTAAATAACCCCATATCCATGCACGTGGAAACAACCCTAATTAAATCCACTGGGTAATAAAATATTAAAAAAATTAAATTACAGTTTTAAAAATTGATTTTATTCTTTTAATGTATGTGTATGTGTCTGGGAGACTGAACACCATGTGTGTGCTGATCCCTGCAGAGGCCAAAAGATGGTGTTGGAGCCCTGGAGCTGGAGCTACAGGCAGCTGTGAATCTCCCGACATGGGTGCTGGGAATTGAACTCCAGTCCTTTGGAAGAACAATAAGCACTTCTAACCCTTGAGCCATCTCTCCAACCCCTTAAAATAGAATTTTAAACTGAAACAGAAGGACGCAGACCCTGTCAATTTAGAAAAACATAAATGACCAACACTGGAGTGACATCTAGAACATCTGTTCTGTGGTGATTCCAATGGATAAATGTAAGCCCTTGCCTCAAATGGGGGGGCCCCCACAGGTCCCACAGAGGAGGTGATCCTACAAAAAGAGCAAGCAGTATTTGCTTGAGGTGGATCACATACACCTGTAATCCTAGGACTCATTGATTTTAGTCCAGGAGAACTTAGTTCCAGGCCAGCCTGAGCTACATAGTAAAACCCTGTGTCAAAAATTATTTGGCTGGAGAGATCATTCCTCAACATAATCAAAGCCATATACAAGAAACCCACAGCCAACATCCTAAATGGAGAAAAGTCAGAAAGATTCCCCTTAAAGCTTGGAACTCAGCAAGGCTGCCCCCTTGTCACGACTCCTCTTCGATATAGTGCTTGAAACACTTGCTGGGGCAATAAGGCAAGAAAAGGAAATTAAAGGAGTGCTAAATGGAAAAGAGGAGGTCAAACTATCCCTTTTTGCAGATGATATGATAGTTTACCTAAGGGATGCTAAAAACTCCACCAGAAAACTACTAGAAATGATTAAGAGTTTCAGTAAAGTGATGGGATACAAAAAATCAGTAGCCTTTTTTTACAGCAACAACAAGCACCTGAAAAAGGAATATAAGGAGACCTTCCCACTAACAATAGCCTCAAAAACAATAAAATACCTAGGAACAAACCTAACCCAAGACACCAAAGACCTCTACAACAAAAATTGTAAACCCCTGAAGAAGGAGATTGAAGAAGACATCAGAAGATGGAAAGACCTCCCATGCTCATGGATTGGAAAAATTAATATAGTAAAAATGTCCATTATACCCAAATTAATATACAGATTCAATGCAATCCCAATTAAAATCCCTAAGACTTTCTTCACAGGCTTGGAAAAACAAATCCTTAAATTCATATGGAAAAACAAAAGACCCCAAATAGCCAAAGCAACCCTGAGTGAAAAGTGCAATACAAGAGGGATATCTTTATCAGACTTCAAACTATACTACAGGGCTATAGTCACAAAAACAGACCTGTAGACCAATGGAACAAAACTGAAGATCCAAACTTGAGCACATACAATTTCAGCCACCTCCTATTTGACAAGGTGGCCAAAAAGACTCAATGGAGGAAAGACAGGATCTTCAGCAAATAGAGTTGGCAAAACTAGCACTTGTAGAAGAATAAAATTAAACTCCTACCTCTCACCCTGCACAAGAATCAACTCCAGGACGGAGCTCGGGATCCCAGCACTCAAGAAGCCAAGATGGAGCCTGTGATCCCAGCACTCAAAATGCTAAGATGGAGCTGGTGATCCCAGCACTCAAGAAGCCAAGATGGAGCCTGGTATCCCAGCACTCAAGAGGCCAAGATAGAGCCTATGATCCCAGCACTCAAGATGCCAGATGAAGCCTGGGATTCCAGCACTCAAGACCGGAGATGGAGCCCAGGATTCTAGGTCCCTTGTCCAAATTGGTATGGGTGTTAAATATATGGTCATTAAGCACCCAGAGAGGCTAAGTTACACCAGCTTGATACATCACACCTATACTAAATTTCAGATGACATAATTTTAATGTCATCTGAAAACAATCTGTATGTTATTTCCATATCATATTTCTTGATTCACATTTTTCTGTTTTGATTTTATATTACTGTAAAATATGCATACATACCCACCACCCATATACCAAAAATCCAAAGTCTGAAAATAAATGGTAGGTTAATTCTAGAACCTGTCTAGTGATTCACAATATAAGAGCACAGTTGTTTTCAGATCATGGAATATACATTAATGTTTCTTAGTTTGCCTTACAACTAGGTACTTGGTGCTAGCATCCACAGAGGAGGGATACCATTTGTCGTTTGTTTTTCTGGGACTGTGCTACTTCTCTTAACATAATATCTTCTAGTTCCATCCATTTACCTGCAAAGTTCATGATGTCATCTTTCTTTTTTTTTTTTTTTTTTTTTTT
>VZQC01014815.1:2146259-2168557 GCA_009823505.1 Rhizomys pruinosus | reverse complement strand
AAAAAAAACCTTTGGTAATCTGGGCTGTGTGGCTTAACCATCCAAAAGGAAAGTATAAAAGAAATAAATAATCAGTAAGGCTGAGACATTGTACTTCAGATATAAAAACTGAGATATTAGTAAAAAGACAGAACGGCTGGGGTGGTGGCGCACGCCTTTAATTCCTAGCACTTGGGAAGCAGGAGGCAGGTGGGATCTTTGTGCGGTTCAAGGCCAGCCTGGTCTACAGAGGAGTCCAGGCAGCTGGGGCGGGCTACAGGGCGACCCTGTCTCGCCCAACGACATAAAAAAAAAAAAAAAAAGACAAAAAGGAAAATAAAAAGTGTACTGTTGTTTCATTTCTCAATTTTACACGGCCACGCACCTCTACTGTGTCTGCCACTGCTTTTGCCATCCTTCAAACGACATGAGACACAGTTTTTCAACCGTCCAATCTGACTGAAGACTCATGTCTCTCCAAGAATCCTCCAAATCTTCAATGCCAGATGGGGGACTACTGAGATACCAGCATTTGTGAACTGAGCAGCTACTGGGGTATCAGCTCTTCAAATATAGACATATTGTTGGACTACCCAGACTGTTTATCACGGAAACCACTACAGGCAGATCAAGACAGGACACATGCTTACTGGACCTCATTTAGGTGACCATATTCCAGATCAAAGTTATTTCCTGAGAGATCAAAAGACAGTCCAGGCTTCACAGGTCTGTGGAATAACAGCAGGGGTCAAGGTTTTGGCTGTTAGGTAACTGCTTTTAAGTGCTTCTGACAAAATACTGCCTACATTATTTTGTAGGGAAGGGAAGGACCCCAGTGTGGAGCACAAGGGTCAGATTGATGGTTGTTTGGGCTTCCCAAGGAGGAGCCTTCACCCACTTCCTTAGGGAAAACATGACATCTTTTAGCCAAAAAAAAAAAAAAAAGAAGAAAAGAAAGAAAACGAAAAGCAAATCCTCCAATTCAGGTGATCTGTGTAATGATTGTAGTTAATTTATTTGTGTTATCTATATTCTGCTCTATCATATACAACAATTATGTGTATATATATATATATGTATATATATATATATACAACAAAAAAACGAACTGGAACAAGAACCTATACTGAAATAGTTAAGTTCTCCCCAAAACAATACGCCTCTGCTTTGAAAAACAAAAAAAAAAAAAAAAAAAAAAAAAAAACTCTGGAAAAAAATTAAAAAATAAATAAATAAATGAAAAATTAAAATAAAAATAAAAATAAAAAAACTCTAGGAAGACTCAGAAAAAGATGCAAGACATGTATGGCAGAGTGCATGAACTCAGGTGGGGTTGGGGGCATGGAAAGGGAAATTACTCTAAATTGGATTGAGAAATGATGTATGATACATGAAAAACTTTAATAACAATAAAAACATTTTAAAAAACAAAAAATTTAAAATGATTTGGGGATGGGGGTTCTTTTTGTGTGGATTTGGAGTTTGGATCTTTTGAGACCAGGTCTTACTCTAGCTCGGAATGGCCTGGAATTCACTATATCACACTAGACTGCCTGGAACTTAATGGTGATCCTCTTGCTTGGGCCTCCCTTGTGCTACAATTACAAGTGTGAGCCGCCAAACCCAGCTCAGAAGATGGTAGCAATGATTCATCTCACACAGACCTTCAAATGCCCACAGAGGGCCCTGTGAGCCAGTGCTATGGCTGTTTATCAAGACAGTATCCCTGAAATCTCCAGCCCACTGAGTCCCCAAAGGGAACGTGATGCTAAAAAGGAACACTGGTGAGCAGTCACCACCTAGGACAAGTAAAGGGCCAGCCACATTGCTGTCACAGTAGTGTAACTGGACCTACCTCCGTTAAGGCCATGGCAGAGCCAAGCCATCCATCTCCTGACTCCATCCATCACTGCGTAGTTTCTCCCACCCCCACTCCCACCTTCAGATTGAAGGAGAAAAATATCCCACTGCTGGAGAACATGAGCTTTCTTCTTAGACAGATTACTATCCAGGCCTTTATCTTTTCTTCTGAGACAAAAGTCTTTCTAAATAAATAGACACTGGAGCCTAGTCAGCCTGGTCACTCACTTAAAGAAGACCAACTGTCCCTCACTCAGCAGTGATCAGCTGCCAATAGTTCCTTGGGCTTCCTACCCATTTCCCCAATTCTATGCTGGGTTTTGTCTCGTTGAATTTGCATGGGTCTTGTGTATGCTGTCACCATTGCTGTAAGCTCCCAGAAGCCTGGAAAACTCTGTTTCCTTATGTAATCTACAACTATCTAACTGGAGTAAAGCCCACTCAGTGGAGGGAACTCATGTGTGGTACAGCCAAATACACATGGCTGGAGAGGTCATAGATCCTAGAGAAAAACCTACATCTGTCACATTCCTAGATAAATGTGATTTCTTCCAGTATGCTAAATATGAATCCTTATATTTACAAACAAGTTTATTAGTCATCATGCATCAAAGAAGCCTCTTCTTCCACAGAGAGCAACTATTACAGAACGCCACAACTGGTCAAACACAGAGAATAAATGTCTGTGAGATGCCTAGCTCTAAGTGACATGGATGAAATGGTTTGTTTTAGTTTGGCTTGGGTTTTTGGTTTTTTGTTTGTTTGTTTTTTATCTCTCAATGAGCCTATGAGGCTTTTGTTTTTGTTTTTTTAGAAATAGTTCCAGACCTACATATTGAGACCCTGCCAAAAACAAACAAAAAGTTCTTCCTGTCAGCAAGCCACTTAATACATGAGATCTGGAAAGTCTTAGGTGTCTTTTTTTTTTTTTTTTTTTTTTTTTTTTTTTNATTAAATAAATTCTCACAAATAGCATTTTTTTTTTTTTTGGTCTTTTCAAGACAGGATCTCCCTGTAGCCCCGTCTGTCCTGGAATTTGCTCTGTAGACCAGGCTGGCCTTGAACTCACAAAGATCCGACTCCCTCTGCTTCCCACGTGCTAGGATTAAAGGCGTGTGCCACCAGGTGTCTTTTATCCCAGAACTTGGAGGGGCTGAGTAGGCAGAGCTCTGTGAGTTGAAAGCCAGGCTGCTCTACCTATCAAGTTTCAGGCCAGACAGACAGGACTACATAGTTAAATGCCATATCAAAACAAAACAAAACAAAAATTTCATTTCCCAATATTGGAAAATCTACCATTTTTTTCTTCTCTCATCTTAAATCACTTGTTTTATGAAATTCAGCTTATTCTTTTCTAAAGGTTTCTCCCTTTATTCAATTGAAAATCTTAAAGATAACTAAAGAAAACAGGCTTCTTCCAGGCAAGCCTATGGTTTCTCAAAATATTAAATGCTTCAAAAATTCTCTCCAAATTCACGAAATGTCTATTTTTATTATACAGCCATTTTTATTACATAGTGTGTGTGCGTGTGTGTGTGTGTGTGTGTGTGTGTGTGTGTGTGTGTGTGTGGTGTGTGTATGTACCATGGCACACATATGGAAGCCTTCAGAGGTAACCTTCAGGAGTCCGTTCTCTCCTTCCACCTATGGGTTCCAGGGATCAACTCAGGTCATCAGGTTACTTAACTCGCTGAGCCCTTTTGTCAGCTCCTATTACAGACTTTCAAAAAACAAATAGCAATGTGAGAGAAAAGAAAAGAAAAAGAAATACAGTCTAAGATAGAAAAGACTGGTCCTGTAGCAGAAGCTCTTTGGTTTCATAATAAATCCATTTCTTTTTAAATGACAGCCCACTTGAAGTTTTGCAGATAATATATTAAGAAAATCCTTTCATTCTTTTGGGGTATGTGATTCAGGCAAAAATCTGGACCTTGTCCAAGTGTAATCATATTCAAAACCTTGTGAGTTCTGAAAGGTTGTTAAATGCATGCTGGAGAGAGTTAAGGGTGGACTTAGTACTAAAGGAAGGAGAAGGACATTGACACTTTCACATCCAGCCCTGACATTAAACAGAACAAACTGCCTCAGTCAGGGTTTTACCAGGCAAACAGAACCTGTACAGAAAGAGAGATTTATTGCAAGGGCTTAGCTTATATAATAATGGATCAGCTAGGCAGGTCCAAAACTCACAGAGCAGTGCAAGCTGGAAGCTGCAGACCTCATGGAAACTCCTGTCCTGTCCTGAGGCAGATTACATAGGCCACATCCAGAAGATCAACGTCCATCTCCTGTACCTGATTACAGAAGTCTATCACATTTACAAAATGCCTTCACGGCAACACCTAAATCAGTGCCGTATTCTAGCCAACTTGGCCATCATGCGTTTATTAACATTTACTAGTTTTATACAGTGTACTAACAAGCAGATGGCAAAGACAAAAACCAACTACTTTTGACCGGGTTTACGTTAACGAAGTGCAGGAAAGGAGAAGAATTCCATTTCAGGGGTAAGGTCAGGTTTGAGAAGCTTCTTGTATCCTGGGTCAGGCATGCCAGCCCTGCTCTGACACCGGTGACTTCCTAAGCGTTTATTTCATCACCATAAAATGTGTAACATAACAGGGCCTACTTCGGATCAGTTGTGAAAATTAAAATAAGATAAACCTGGTAACATGCGTAGAACACTAGCAGGAATGTGACGAGTGCTCAGGTACCAACTGTCATGATTGTTATTGCCTGGTCTGACTCCCGGTGGATGAGGAAACGTAATCCAGGAGAAGTGCATGCCAGGCATAAGAAACAGAAAGTACAAAGACATGGAAGCATGAAAAGGCCTGTGCTAACCTCCCAGCACAGACTCCGAGAATGGGCAAGAAATCCCAATAAGCCTAAGGAACTTCGGGCAATTGGTGTCTGCTGGGAGCGGGAGAGACAGGGTCTCACAGATAGGGGACCCTTGGTTGGGTCTAGTGGATGGATCCACACTGAAGGACATTTGGGGACACAAATCAGACTCTATAACACATATTATATATGTAGGAGATTTCATTCATTGGGCAGGCAGGGGAGACAGTAGAGGGAGATGTGGAGAGAGGAACGATCTCAACACCATCAAACTATACTGTATGAAAAGGGGAAAAAAATCAATAAAATGTCTTAACTTTTTTAAATTTTTTAATGTATTTTTTATGTGTATGAGTGTACTGTCTGCATGTAGGTAGGTGCACCTGTGTGTGCAAACTTTTTTAAATAAAAATGTTTAAATGCCTGTCATGCCCGAAGTGCAACCAGAGCAGCCAGAGAATGGAGCCAAACAAGACCCAGGTCTGAGCAGATGTGTCAAGTCAGTCTACAAGGAGCTGTGAATGCTGTGGAAGAATGCACTGTAATCTACAGCCAGAAGAGGTTGTAAGGATTTTACACAAACAACACAAAACTGGGCTGGAGAGATGGCTGGCTCGGCAGTTAAGAGCATTAGCTGCTCTTGCAGAGGACCCAGGTTCCCTTCCCAGCACACACGCTGAGGCTAATTCCAGCCCCAGGGTATTCAGTTCCCTCTTCTGGCCACCTAGGGATTTATACACACCGGGTGCACTTACATACAAGCAGGCAAAACATTCAAACACATTAAATAAAAAAATAAATAAATATTGTTTAAAAGCAAAACAACTAAACAAGTCATAATCAAATCATTAAATTCCTAAAATCAGAAACTTCAACAACATAAGAGCATAAATGAGGCTATATTTGAATAATTGCCCCATTGTTTTTTTCAGACAGGGTCTCCCTATGTAGGGAGACTCAGAGCCTCTCCATCCCTAGTGCTGAGATTAAAAGTGATCACTATTGGGCTGGAGAGATGGCCTAGCGGTTAAGAGCGCCAACCGCTCTTACAGAGGACCCGGGTTCGATCCCCAGCACCCACATGGCAGCCGAGAACCGTCTGAAACTCCAATTCCAGGAGAACTCCAGTTCCAGGGGAATCCGACACCCTCTTCTGACCTCCGCAACACCCTTGCACGACACGGATGCACAAACTTGCATGCAGACAGTGCATTCATACACATACAGAAATAAATAAAATTAATTTAAAAAAAAAGTGATCACTATTATGCCTGGCTGATTGTCCTGTCTTTAATTCTCTGGGTATTCGTTGTTTGAACAACAGAAAGTACAGGCTTCTCCTGTATACACTCATTCCTCAGAATCCATGAAGGATTGGTTTTAAGACCTCCCAAAATTCTTACATGCCCAAGTTCCTTAGAATGAGTTGACAGTACCAAGAAGCTTAGGTTCCATCCCCAACGCACATAAAGTGAACATGCTGTAATCCCAGCACGTGGGAGGAGGAGGAGGAGGAGGAAGAAGGGTCAGAAGTTCAAGCTCATCCTCAACTACATAGTGAGGTTGAGGTCAGCCTGGGATACGTGTCTCAATAAAAAATAAAATGAACCCACCCCTAGCTGAGGAGCTGTTAACAGTTGACAGTTTCTGATGGAGAGAAACTCAATTCTGTTTAAGAGTGTGGCACCTGGCAGGTTGACCACACTCCAGGGATGTTTCAAAACCCATGAGTACATGGGCAACACAGAATGGAGTCCATGGATTGTGTTTCTAAAAAGAGAAGCTCCTGAGAGACAGTTCGGCACCCAAATGGCAACTAACAAACGTCCATAACCCCAGGTCCAGGGGATCTGACACCCTCTTCTGACCTCAGAGGGCAGCACGACATGGGTGCTCTTACATACATTCAAGCTAGCCTGGAGCTCGCTATGTAGATCATGCTGGCTTTGAACTCTCAGAGATCAGGCTGCGTCTGCCTCCCAAGTGCTAGGATTAAAGGCGTGTACCACCACACCCAGCCTGCAAGTTGTCTTCTAACTTCCATGTGAAGGCCATGACAAGACTACACACACACACACACACACACACACACACACAATAAATAAATAAATAAATAAATGTAATAAAAATAAAATTTAAATTAGAAAACATCAGATCTTGACCAGTCTGACAGTAGTGAGAAATTGATAGTTCACAGTCATAGGTTTTACACCTTGATTTTTTTTTAATTATTTTTTATGTGCATGAATGTACTGTCTGCATGTAGGTTTGTGCACCCGTGTCCTGCAATTCCTCGGAGGTCAGAAGAGGGTCTCAGATTCCCCTGGAACTGGAGTTAAAGATGGTTCTCAGCTACCATGTGGGTGCTGGGGATTGAACCCGGGTCCTCTGAAAGAGCAGTCGGTGCTCTTAACCACTAGGCCAACTCTCCAGCCCCTTGATTTTTATTTTCCTCCTTTTTACTAATGAACTTGACTAGTACTTCTCAAAGCAAATATATTCAGATATTTATTCTTGCTTTTATCTTAATTTAAAATTCCAAAAACAAACACCACAAGTAGCAAAATAATGTTTATAGCACTGAGATAACTTAAGACACCTGAGTGCTGAGTCTCTTACTACAATGTCTTGTTTTACTCTAACTCACACCCTAAGCTTCATACATGTAACCAGCTAAAGCTTATAGATAAAATCAGCCCAAGACGGGGCTGGAGAGATGACCTAGCGGTTAAGAGCACCGACTGCTCTTGCAGAGGACCCGGGTTCAATCCCCAGCACCCACATGGTGGCTGAGAACCATCTTTAACTCCAATTCCAGGAGAACTCCAGTTCCAGGGGAATCCGACACCCTCTCTGACCTCCGCAGCATTGCACGACATGGGTGCACAGACATGCATGCAGACAGTACATTCATACACATAAAAATAAATAAATAAAAATTAAAAAAAAAATCAGCCCAAGAGGAAAACTACACCGCTGAATCCCAAGTGACCTCATAAGGCAGAACACATCATGGCCTGTGCTTACCAAAGAAACTTCTATTTTCTTTAAGACACTTGAGTAAAAAGAAACTACTATATAGTCATTTCCCTCTGGGAGCCAAAAATGAATTTGCAGTAACCCATCACAGACCTTAATTTATTTAACAAATAAATTAAGAGACAATAAAAAAATTCAGCTGGGTATGGTGGCACATACCTTTAATCCTCGAACTCAGGAGGTAGAGGCAGGTGGATGTTTGTAAGATGGAGGCCAGCCAAGTCTACATGACAAGTTCCATGGAGCTATAGAGAAACTCTGACTCAAAAACAAACAAAAACACCAAGTTTAAGAGATATGCTGGGGGTTGGAGAGATGGCCTAGTGGTTAAGAGCGCCGACTGCTCTTGCAGAGGACCCGGGTTCGATCCCCAGCACCCACATGGCAGCTGAGAACTGTCTTTAACTCTAGTTCCAGAGGAATCCGATGCCCTCTTCTGACCTCTGCGGCATTGCACGACATGGGTGCACAAACCTACATGCAGACAGTACGTTCATACACATATAAAATAAATTTTAAAAAAGATATGCTGGAAATAATAGCAGTGGAATTTGATGTCAGTCACTTACCATGATAAGTACATATACACGCGTTTTGGTGATAAGCATAGTGATGATAGTAGTATTGTAAGAGAATTTTAGTGAATGTCAGTAAATTTTATCCTGGACCACATTCTAGCAAAATTGATTTTTGTTTTGTTTTGGGGGGTTTTTTGGGTTTTGGTTTTTGTTTTTTTTTTGTTTGTTTGGTTTTGGGGGGTTTTGTGTGTGTGTGTGTGTGTATTTTTCAGACAGGGTCTCCCTGTAGCTCCAGCTGTCCTGGAACTCGCTTTGTAGACCACGCTGGCCTCGAACTCAGAGATCTGCCTGCCTCTGCCTCCCTGAGTGCTGGGATTAAAGGTGTACGCTGCCGCCACTGCCACCACCATCACCGCCACCCCACCACCCCCACCCCCTCATCCCCGGCCAAAATTGTTTGTTCGTTTTTTAATAGAGGACAATGCTTCATTAAATATATGTTATAAGAATTTCTTTCCTGGGTTAAAAAGTAGAATAAGGGCCTGGAGAGGTGGCTCAGTGGTTAAGAGCACTGACTGTTCTTGCAGAGGACCTGGGTTTGAATCCCAGCACCCACGTGGTGGCTAAGAATGGTCTTAGACCCACACCTTTAATCCCAGCACTCGGGAGGTAAAGGCAGGTGGATCTCTGTGAGTTCAAGGCCAGCCTGGTCTACAGAGTGAGCTCCAGAACAGCTGGGACTAAAGGGAGACCCTGTCTCAAAAATACAAAAATAAAAAAAAAATAAAAAAACACTTGCCACCAATCCTGGATCCTGAGAACCCACATAGCAGGAGAGAAAAGACTGCTGAAAGCTGTCCTCTGACATTCACACACATGCTATGGCATGCATGTGTACACACACACACACACACACCTAATTTTTAATTAATTTATTTGTTTTGTTTTGTATTTGCCTGCATGTGTACCACCTGAATGTGTGGTACTCCTGGAGGCCAGAAAAGGGCAGTGGAGCCTTGGGAACTGGAGCTGCAGACAGTTGGATAGAGTTGTAAGTCATGTGGGTGCTAGGAATTGAACCCAGATCCTCTGCAAGAATAGTAATTACTCTGAAGTGCTGAGCCATCTCTCCAGCCCCATAATACTTTTTTTGTTTTGTTTTGGTTTGGTTTGTTTTGTTTTTGAGACAGGGTCTCCCTGTAGCCCCAGCTGTCCTGGAACTCACTCTGTAGACCAGGCTGGCCTTGAACTCACAAAGATCCTCCTGCCTCTGCCTCCCAAGTGCTAGGATTAAAGGCATGTGCCACCACGCCTGGCTCCATAATACTTTTTAAATAAATACATAAACTCAATTCATTATTTCTTAAGTGGAAGAAACAGAGCAATTCAGGTATCATAGGAGAAAAAATTTTTTAAATTTTTAAAAACAGATGTCATAGGAGGGTGAAAAGTGAGTAGCAGAGAAACAAAAGCCACAGTGACGTGAACAAGGTTTTTATGAAACTGTCAGGCATTTTAAATACCTTCTCTGGCAGAATGCCCTCATTTATCCTTTTGAAAACCAGGTAGAATTTTTTAAAAGATAAAAGGGACTAGCATGCAGTTACTGTGATCCCAGTCATGTTCAGTTTCTGTTTGTTTGTATCCTGTACGTCCAGATATAGAGCTGAAAACATCAATTTGATTGGTCATCTTATTTAAGCAGTGTGTTAGACTGAATGTTTATGTCCAAAATTCACATTATACCACTGTCCCCAACTATGGCTGCACTTGGAGATGGAGCCTCTAATTAATTGTGTTAAATGATATCATCAGAGATGGACCCTGAGCTTACAGGATTATAAACTTAATGAGAACTTGCTATACACACATTCACGCACACAGAGGAAGGACCCCTTGAAGATACTGTGGGAACAGGCCTGAAACAGAACCAGCTGGCAACTTACTATTATATTTTAGCCTTCAGAATAAATAATTAATTTGTTTAAGCAACCCAGCCTGTGGTATTTTGCTATGGCAGAGTCCAAAGAGACTTACAAGCAGTGTGTTATTTTTTTTTTCATCAAAGCGAAGACAGCATCATTCGCAAGGTACCCTGTCATTTTATAAATGATAGAGCAATGGTAATTAAGTATTAATATGCCATTGGAGGGTGGGGACATAGCTCATTTGGTGGAGTGTTTACCTCATGTCCACAAGGCCTGGAGTTCCATTCCCAGCATGGCATACACTAGATGTGGTGGTTCAAGCCTACAGTGCCAGCACTCCGGAAGTAGCAGCATGGGAGCAGAAGTTTAGGGTCATACCTGGGTACATAGCTGGTGTGAGGACAGTGCCCTGAAAAGCAAGACAGTCACGGATCTAAGTACTCGATTATTTAAGTTCTATTTATTTATTTATTTATTTATTTATTTTAATGTGTATGCATGTACTCTCTGCATGTAGGTTGATGCACCCGCATCGTGCAATGCTGCGGAGGTCAGAAGAGGGCGTCAGATTCCCCTGAAACTGGAGTTAAAGGCGGTTCTTAGCCACCATATGGGTGCTGGGAATCGAACCTGGGTCCTCTGCAAGAGCAGTCGGTGCTCTTAACCGCTGAGCCATCTCTCCAGCCCCGTCAATTTTTTTTTTTAATGTGGGAAACATCTGTTATAGAAATGAAGAAATAAAGTAAATATCCTCAGAAGTAGAGTCTTCTGGCCAGGGAAATGGGTTTAATGCTCCACAGCCAGGGGCACATCTTCTGGAAGAACGCCCAGCCTTCCCACGGGGCTGATCCAGTCACAGACACAATGCAGGCATCACCTTCCACTCAAGCCCGGTAGCGTATTAGAAAGTCCGCCCTAGGAATGGATGCTCAGGGCCTTGCCAAAGCACAATCCCCAGGTCCCTGACAGGAGCCAGACTGGGAGAAGGACACTTAATGAGTATGCCAAGCTATAAGAAGAAAAACTGCACTAACCCAGGGAAGCCTGGCCTTTGGTTATTCTTGGTGGAACCTAGAGCTCTGGTTTCAAGGGAAAGCGAAAAATTCTGCTAGCTTTCCACCCTTTAGGGAGACAATAATTCCCCCAGTAGAGAACTCTGAGGTAAAGGGACGTTTCCATCTGTAGCACAGTTCAAAAGTACATCAGAGTCACTATCCCAGGGTTCATCCCAAGTGATGAGGAAGTTCATAGATCAATGTTTTTCAAAAAGATTTTCAAGTAGGATGGTAATTTGTGTTATGAGCACAGAGGCCCTGTGTGAGGTGGAAATCCTTCCCAGCTGGCTTTGCGTAAGGGCTCTTTGGAGTATATTACCACCACCAGCAGAGGGCTCGGCTCCAGAGAAAACCTTTCTAACTGCAGGGACTCCCATCCCTTTCCTGTAGTCCAAGCTTTGGAGTCTTCGTGCTAAATTTGCCCTGTTCAGGCCCAGTTTAGACGGCCATGTCTACATGCTTTTTTAAATTGGAATTTTATAAACATGACAAATGGACTTGCTCCACAATGACAACTCTCCACACAGTTCTATGATCACCTGTGAAGATTACACAGAAGCTTCTACATTCTTTTTGTTTGCGTCTTCGGCAGTCAGCCCTGGCTGGCCTGGAACTCAAAGCAATCCTCCTGCCTCATCTTCTTGAGTTCTGGCAGTACAGGCATGTGCCACTACACCCATACCTCCAAGGTTCATGTTTCCATACTCGCTTCTTCAAGAAGTCCAGTTCTTGCTCCAGAGACCTTAGATTGTGATCACACAAGCCCTGTGTTTTGCAAGATTCTGTTTTGCCAAAATATAATGACAAATATATGTGAAAATGTCATAATGAAACCTATTACCTTGTATGTTAGCTTTAAAAATAAATTTAAGGGGCTGGAGAGATGGCTCATCAGTTAAGAACACTGCCTGCTCTTCTAAAGAACCTAGCTTTAAAGGCCTGGCATGGTGGTGCACGCTGGTAATCCCATCATTCAAGAGGCAGAGGCAGGTGGATCTCTCTGTGAGTTCAAAGCCAGCCTGGTCTACATAGTGAGTTCCAGGATAGCTGGGGCTACAGAGAAACCCTATCTCTAAAAGACAAAAAAAAAAAAAAAAACTAATGGTTCCTACACTCTTTAGCAGCTAACAACCTTCTGTATTTTCCAAGTTCATGGGATCTGAGGCCTTCTTCTGTTCTCTGGCCTCTTTAGGATTGCACACACAATTGCTGGGCAAAAACACTCATACTCATAAAAATAAAATAAAATCTTAAAAATAGCCAAGTTTGTGATTGGACAGAAGCAGTAAGAGCACCTTACTGCTCCTTGCGAGGACGCCAGGTTTGATTCCCAGAACCCAATGGAGGCTAAAACAGTCTTTAAGCCTGGGTGGTGACCTAAGCCTTTAATCCATAGGAGGCAGAGGCAGGTAGATTCTGTGATTCAAGGCCAGCCTGGTCTCAGAGTGAGTTCCCAGACAGCTTGGGGCTTACGGGAGCCCTGTTCAAAAAGACAAAAAAAAAAAAAAAAAAAAAAAATCCAGAGTAAAAAAAAAAATAGCCAGTTGTGGTGCGGCATGCCTTTGATCTCAGCAGAAGTAGATTTCTATGAGTTTAAGACCAGTCTGGTCTACATAGTGAGTTCCAGGCCATCTGGAACCGTTGAGACCCTGTCTCAAAAAGACCAAAAAAACCCACAAATCTTAAAAATAAATAAATTTCTCAGGCTTGGTGGCTCATGCCTTTAATCCCAGCACTCAGGAGGCAGAGGCAAGCAGATATCTGTGAGTTCAAGGCCAGCCTGGTCTACATAGCGAGTTCCAGGACAGCTGGGGCTACAGGGGACCCTGTCTCCAAAAAATTAATTAAATTTCAAAAAGATATTTTTGGGGGGGTCTTTTTGAGACAGGATCTCCCTTTAGTCCCAGCTGGTCTGGAGCTCACTATGTAGACCAGGCTGGCCTTGAGCTCAAGCTCAGAAATCTGCCTGCCCACCTGCCTTTGCCTCCCAAGTGCTGGGATCAAAGCCATGTGCCACCACACCCAACTTAAAAAGATAATTTTTAAACAAAACCCTGCCTGTAATGTTTTCCTATAAATTACACTCCCTTAGTTGGATATGTATGGTGGCTCACATCTATAATCCCAACACTTGAAAGAATCTTTAGATCAAGAACAGTCTAGGCTACACAGTAATTTCCACACCAGGCTGGGCTCTACAGAAAGACCCAGTCAAGAAAAGAAAAAAAAAAGTCCTGGTTGTGGGAAGTAAATGGAGGCAGAGGCAGAAGGATCAGGAGTTCAAGGCCAGCCTCATCTACATAGTGACTTCAGTTCAAGACTGGCCCAGCCTCCGTGAGATCCTTGCTCAAAAAAAAAAAAAAAATTATACTCTTATACTCCTCAGAGACGTTCTTCTTCCCAGGAAGCATTGCTGAGAATAGTGTCCCAGAGCAAGAAAGAAGACGCGCCATACTCTGAACTTGAAAAACAGGGGTCAGGATCCTGCTCAGAACCTCACGGGCCACCAGTGGCATTTCCAGTGGGCCGACTGTCCCTCCAGCTGCCATGGGCCTTTTCTGCCTCACTAAACGCCAGCAGCGTACTCCAGGTCCCATCCCAGAACTCACACACCCCAGCGTCCCTAGGAAAATCCTCTGTCTGAGAAGACTTTCTAAAGGTCATTGGCACAGCCCCAAAGCATGTGGGAGGTTGCCCCTCATACCCTCCAGCTCCTTCCAACGGATGAAGAAAGAAAGCCCGTGGGCACTGGAGAGCCAGGCCTGTGCTGGTACACTGTTCCCATCTTCCTGGACTGCTCAGGTGCCAGGCCTTGCTCTCCTCAGTCCCGGGCACACTAGCAGAGTCATCAACTGAACTCGAGAGTGAAAAGGATAAGCTACGAAAAGATGCTTGCTGGTGCAGATCAGGAGGACACAAGAGGGGAGGAAGGGAAACACACACACAGCTCACCCAGGGCTCTTCTTGCTTTCTCTCCTTCCCCATATCCTCCAAGTCCTCTACAAGGTCAGTGCAGCCTTAGCGACCACCAGGCATACTGGAGCCACCTAGGGCAGGCCTCTGCTGCCTCCCAACCCCTGGCCAGGGCAGCCGTAGTCTCTCGGGAATGGGAGAAGGTGGCCTCTTATCTTGCCCCTTAACTTTTCAGAATTGTTTCCAAACTCTAAGGAAACAAGAACTTAAATATTTTAAATGTAGGGGGTTGGAGAGATGGCTCAGCAGTTAAGAATACTGGCTGCTCTTGCAGAGGACCCAGGTCTAGTTCCAAGCACCCACATGGCAGCTGACAAAAACCTGTAACTCCAGTTCCAGAGGATCTGATGCCCTCCTCAAGCCTCTGTGGAAACGCGTTACACAGGTGCACTTGCATGTAGGCCACTTTTTTTTTTTTTAATATTTTAAGTGTAAAGTCCTGGACCTCTGGCTAGTTTAACAGGCATAAAGGATGAGAAGCAAGTTGGTAGTAAGCAGGCCTGCCGGGATCATTTCCCCTGAAACTCTGCCTGATGTTAGAAAAGCCTAGCGGATTTGCCTCTGTAATGGTACCGCAGACTGCAAGCCACTGAGCCAAGACCAAGGTGTCACAGGGCCGGTTTTGAGGTATCTCTCCTTGTGGGTGTCTGTCTTCTTCCTGTGTCCTCCCATGTACATGTGTCCCGGTTTCCTCTTCTCCTAAACCAGTCACACTGGATTAGCGCCCACCCTGTGCGTTCTTGTTTACTTAACTTCCTCTTTAAAGGGCTCCTCTCCAAATAAAGCCACACTCAGAGGCATTGGAGGCAGGACCTAAAATATGAATCTGATAGGAATACTGGCCGCTGATAACATCCATATCCTAGGTTTGGCCTTTATCACACCCCCAGATGCCTCCCTCAGCGTGCCTAAAACCTAAGGCAGAGTCTCTTCAAGAGAAAGCTAAAATAGCTGTTCTCTATATTTGAAAGCATCACAATAAAACTCATTATTTTATATGTGATATTTTAAAAATAATAAGAATAAAGAAAGAAAAATAATTTAAAATTTTAAGAATCAAACAGCACTTGTCAAACTTTTTAGAAAACGTAAAGAAAATGTAAAGAGCGTATCCGGGCAGAGAACCCAGTTTTTGGAGTCTTGACTAGCTAGTCTGGGAAGCCCCTGTGTAGAGACTTTTGGCTCCCAATATTCCTTCCTGCTGTTCCTGCCCAACCAGTACTGGCCTCCTCAGGAGACTAGTGGGGCATTCTGCCACACTCCACACCTGGAGACACAAAGAAAGGGCCAGCTGTTAAGGGCCAAGCTTGAAGGCAGATCTACAAGAGCTGGGTCTCAGGACAGAGCACAAGTCAAGAATAGACGTAAAGACAGGGATTCCAGGCCAAGAGGAGCCTGGCTCTGCCCTCCACGATGATGTCATGTCAGGTGAGTCATCAGCTCCCCAGGCAAGGTAAGGGATAACAGGAAACGTCAGAGTTCAGTCTCACTGACTCCAAAATGGAAAAATGAAAGCCAGACCTGGCAGCTCACACCTGTAATTGCAGTACTGGAGAGACTGAGGCAGGAGGATTGCTGTGAGTCTGACACTAGTCTGGGTTATGTAGCAAGACCCTGTCTCAAAAGAAAAGAAGAAATTAAGGGGGAAACAAATTTACAGTGGCTTAAGCAAGACCACAATGTAATTAAGGGAGTTGGAGAGCCTGCTCAGTGGTTAAGAGCATGTAGTGGCCGGGTGCAGTAGTGCACGCCTTTAATCCCCGCACTTGGGAGGAAGAGGCAGGCAGATCTTTATGAGTTCAAGGCCAGCCTGGTCTACAAAGCGAGTTCCAGGCCAGCTGGGCCTATAGGGAGACTCTGTCTCAAAAATACAAAAATATAGCCGGATGTGGTGGCACACGCCTTTAATCCTAGCACTTGGGAGGCAGAGGCAGGAGGATCTTTGTGAGTTCAAGGCCAGCCTGGTCTACAGAGTGAGTTCCAGGACAGCCAGCTGGGGCTACAGGAAGACCCTGTCTCGAAAAGACCAAAAAAAAAAAAATAAATAAATAAATAAATAAATAAATAAATAAATAAATAAAATGTATTGCTCTTGTAGAGGGCCTAAGTTCAATTCCCAGCACACATGTTGAGTGGCTCACAGCAATCCATAACTCCAAATCCAGGGGGTCTGACGCCCTCCTCAGAATTGCACTCATGCGCACATACCCACACCCACACGTACACATATAATTTTTAAAAAGAAAGTTAAAATAAATAATTTCAGGGATATGTACTCTAAGACTAATATAGTGTTTCCACAAAGTAGTTAGGGATCAGACTCCTTTCAGCTGACAGTCTACCTTCGAGGTAGAGGTGCTCATGGAAAGGAAAAGGACATCTTCCCAAAAGCTGTGTATATCTCTGTTTGTATTTCATTGGTCAAAATTACACATTCCCCCCAACCCAGAGAAAAGTGGGTATGTTTTATTTTAGTTGGGTGTCAGCATGTCTAGCCAATGAAGAAGGAGAAAATGGACCGTGGGCTAGACACAAATGATCACTATGAGAACAGAGAGCTAAGGATGCCTCACAGCACACTGTGAGTCACCAACAGGGCGGGTGACTCACTCCTGCCCACCAGCCTGCCAGCCTGTCAGCACAACTGTGCTTCTAACATCATGAAACTTGCAGATTCCTAAAAATAGTCACAACTCTGAATGGTTGTTCTTGAATGCAAAGAGTCTGCTTTTTAGCATATTGTCTAAGTGCTCAAATTATAAGCTTTAAACAAAAAATGACTGTCAAGGACCGAAGGTAAACGCACTACATTAAACTGTAACTTTAGAGAAATTACTTTGGGGTAGTAGAATCATAGAACATTTTTCTTTACTTTTTTTTTTTTCATTTTCATTTCTTTCTATAGATAATATTCCTTCCATGTGTGCACAATGGGTTCTATATTTAGGAAAAAAACAATTTCAAGAGCCTACCCTTTCAGCCATATTGTTCATTGGTTAAGGGAGTCACTCTCCTACAAGTGACAGCAGCTGTGTTCTAGTTTGTCTTCAATTGCTGTGACAAAATACTCTGACGGACACCAACTCAGGGAGGAAAGGGTTTATTCAGCTTACATCTCCTGGGTCACAGTCCATCACTTAGGGAGCCCAAGGCAGGAACTCAGGGCAGGAACCTGGAGGCGGGAGCTGAAGCACAGGCCATGGAGGAGTGCTGTTCACTGGCTTACTCCCCTGGCTCATGCCCAGCCTGCCTTCTTATACCATACACAACAACCTGCCCAGGGTGGCACCACTCATTGTGGGCTGGGCCCTCCCACACTGCCTGACATTAAGACAATACTCCACAGATGTGGCCACAGGCCAATCCAATGGAGCCAATTCCCCGATTGAGCTCCCTCAACCCAGGTATGTCAAGTTGACACTAAAGCTATCCAGCACAAGCTGAGAGCATAGATAATTAGGAAATCTGATTTCTATCTGTCTAGTTGGGACAAGGTTTCATTCTGCAGTCCAGGCTAGCCTTCCCTCACAGCCATCCTTCTGCTTTAGATTCCCAAGTCCTGGAATTGTAGGTGTGAAGCAGAATTCCCAGCTTGGAAATAGTTCTCTTTCAGGGGAGTGGGATGCTTTTTGTTGCTGTAGTTGTGGTTTCAGAGGTTTTGCTATTTTGCAATGGGGTGTCGTACAGTCCAAGCTGTTCTCTAATGCATGGCCATCTCCTTCCTCAGCCTCCAGAGTATGGGGAATGCAAGCCTGGGCCACCACACCAGGCTTTTGAAATGACTCTTTACCCTTGTTCTACTCCACTTCCTTTGGGGCCTTGGTCTTTGGGTTAAATAAGAGTACAGAAATTACATCATGACCTTTCTTAAGATTTCCTAACTATGCTTTGTAGTTTACACAGAACTCAAAAATAAATGTAACCCACAAGTATTTTTGAGGAATAGCCATGAAGTTCTGACCTCTTGTCACAATTATTTGTGAGTCAGAGGAAAGGGGAAGTTCTACTACTGAGACTGTTTAAGGGGGGAAAAAAAAAATGCTTTTCCCAGAAATTCTGTGAAGGAATCCCCCCACCCCCACCCCTGCATGTTTTGACCTCATATTCCAGGTAATTCTTCGCAGCTGATAATGAACTCAGATGACTAGGAAACAGCTGGCTTCCTACTGCTGATCTGCTTTGCAGTCCCTACCACCACTCAGCCCTCCAGTGACTGGACAGGGGCTCCCTGAGGAAAAGATGGTGGATGGTATGGTCCAAGCAGCTGCAGCCCCATAGGCAAATATTGTGAGGGCCTGGCTTTGACTTCCAGAGGGAACCTGTTCATTTCCCCAGCACATCATTCAGTCTTTTCTCCAGAAAGGGTGATTGCTGAAAACTGAAAGGCAATTGTTCTCAAGTAGCCTAGATCCAAAAGACTGACAACTAATGTAAACACACTAACCTTGCTGGAAAAATAGCCAAAGACCCATGTATAAAAACATAGCCCATCTGTACATCCTAAAACCTTATATAGTGTAACACAGGACGCAGATAAAATGAGATAAAATGACAGAGGTAAACCAGGCAGAAGGCTCAGTTACTTTTTCTCAGAAAAATAAAGACATCATTAATAATTATGTGCCCTTGAATCTAAATAAACCTAACAAGGTGAGCACAAGAAAGATGGTGGATCCTACGGCCCATTTCTCAAGGCAAAAAGATCATTAAATTTTGATTACATCAACCCCATCAAAACCCAAGTTCACACCCAATATCATGTACTCTTACATTTTCTTTTATTTATTAAGGTGGGAAAGGGCGGTTGGCTTCCTCTGTGTCCTGCGGTTCCTGCCTCCCAGTTCACCAGCCTCAAGGCCATGGGAGCGGGGTGACAAAGAGGGAAGCAGGAGGGAGCAGAGGACAGTCCCAGGAAGGCAAATAAACCCAGACAGATCTGAGGAAAGATCTGGGAGTTCATCATTTATTGCAGGGGTTTTAAGTACTTATATAGCTTTGTTGGGCTCTTCGACCAGGAGGTGGGTGGGACAGAGGAGAAGCCTGCGTGCATGCTGCAACGGCTAAGTTTTTATGGCAGGAATACTGTAGCCCCCCACCAAGATAAGCTTATGGCTTGCACCATTTGCTTCCAGAGGACAGGGTGGACCTGCCTCAGGAGGGATAATCTTAGGAATGCTACACTTCAGGTTACACTCCCCTGGGGGGTGGGCTGCAGGTGCCTGATATCCAGTATGGCGAGTGGGAGCGGCTCCCATCTCCTGCCGGCCTTCTAGGTTTTCAGGGTGAAACTGACCTTCTAGGTTATGGAGAGAGAAGCTAGCTCTCTCTTATACTCAGCCATATGGATTTATCCAGCCCCACAGGCAGGGTTGGTCTGGGTTTTTTAATTTATTTTTAATATTTTTATTTATTTTTATGTGTATGTTTTGCCTGCATGTATGTAGATGTATCATGTGTGCACAGTGCCCAAGGAGGCCAGAAGAGTATGTTCAATCCTCTGGAACTGGAGTTAATGACGGTGTTTAGCTACCACATGGGGGCTGGGAACTGAATTCGAGTATTCTCTGGAAGAGAAGCAAGTGCTTTTAACCACTGAGCCATCTCTCCAGCCCCATCATTTTCGAGTATACAGCTAAACAGTGTTAAGTACATTCATACAGTTATACATTTTCACCATTCACCCCCGTAACTTTGCACCTTGCGCACTGATACCCTACAGCCATTAATCAGTGTCTGTCTCCTGGCCCCTTCTTCCAGCCCTGGAAACTACCACTTTAGTCTGCTTTCTGCCTCTGAATCTGCCTACCGAGTTACTTTTTTTTTTTTTTTTTTTTTTTTTTGTCTTTTTTGACACAGGGTCTCCCTATATCCCCGGCTGTACTGGAACTCACTCTGTAGACCAAGCTGGCCTTGAACTCAGAGATACGCCTGCCTCTGCCTCCCAAGTGCTAGGATTAAATGCATGTGCCACCACACCTGCAGGAAGCTTTCTTTTGTACCAGACAGGTACCACTCGGCCCTGCTAAGGGAAGGGGAACACAGCACCTGCCTGCAGGCACTGTAGGGAGCTGGCCTCTCAGCACAGAGACCAGCCCACTACTTCTGTACTTGAGAGGTACTTCTACCTCAGGCCCTTAGCCTGGGACAACAAGACAGTTTCCCCTGCCCAGAGACTGCTGACCCCTGGACAGGAATTTCAGGCTGATGGCTGTTGGCCTATCTTCAGCCTATGTCCACTCACTACACCAGCTATCCAGATTGGTGGTCCGCACTGGGACTTCTTTCCAACCCACTGGCAACCTGAACGAAATGCAGGCCTGCTTTGGCCTGTATGAGCGCAAAAATTAAATAAATGATGGTCGGGAATTCCATAATGATGTTAATGGGGAATTTGATTTATTGCTTGCTACAGCCTGCTTTTATAAACCAAATGACATCAGTTCCCAGAGCCAATCACAGGCCCCCCAATTCCACACCACTGCACACCGTTGCCCTACCCAGCATCACGCACCCAGGCCATGTTGTTTGCTCCTCCTTGGGGGTGGAGGGAAATCCCCTGACTCCCATCCAGCGTGGTGCCTTGAGGGGTGCTAGCTGAGAACTAGCGCCCAATTCAAACTGGATCTTGCTACACACGCCTAGCTTAAAGACAGCTCTTAGCCGCCATGTGGGTGCTGGGAATTGAACCCGGATCCTCTGCAAGAGTAGTCGGCACTCTTAACCACTGAGCCATCTCTCCAGCCTCCCTCCCCCCCCCAGTTACTTCTTATGACTGGGACCATGTCAGATCGTTCCTTTGTGACTAGTTAATTCTCAAGATTCATCCATATTATAACCTATGTTGGAATTTCCTTTTTAGCAATGCTCATTAGTTTGTACATCCCACATTTGTCTGTTCATATGTATAACCTAGATCAGAAGGTTATACATATTTTCTCTGTTTAGTAATTTTTTTTTACATTTTAGTTTGTGTTTATATGTGTATTTGTTAGTCATGGTTCTATAAAGGAATAGAAGTGACAGCATATATATATATATATATATATATATTATATATATATATATACATACTTTGTTAGAATAACAATAGCTGACTCCACCCGAGAGGCTGAAAACCCAGTAGTTGCTCTGTCCTTGTATTAGGTGGGTGCCTCAGCAGTTGGAGTAGCCCCTGCAGTAGCTGTCTCATACTGGGAATAAGAACCCAGTAGTTGCTCTGTCCACAGGGCTGGGTGCTGCAGAAATTCCAGTCTGGGACAGAAAATCTGGAAGGTTCCTGAAGAGCCACTGGTCCTTCATCCACAATGGAAGCCGAAAGTGCTGGTTCTAATGTCAGAAGGAACCGCAGCATCAGCAACAGAACAAACACAACAAATCAACTCAGTGACAAGAGGAAAGGCCAAACAAGCAAAGGGGGCACTGATCATCCCTTCTACCAGACACCTCAATCTAGACGACCACCAAAAGACGCTGCCCATTCAGGGTTGGTCTTCCTACATCAATTAAGGGACTTAAGACAATTCCTCAACTATGGCTCCCTACTCAGGTGATTCTAATGTGTGGTGAATTGACATTAAAATCAACTGTTGAGCCGGGCATGGTGGGGCCCGCCTTTAATCCCAGCACTTGGGAGGCAGAGGCAGGCGGATCTCTGAGTTCAAGGCCAGCCTGGTCTACAGAGTGAGCTCCAGGACACCTGGGACTAAAGGGAGACCCTGTCTCAAAAATACCAAAATAATAATAATAATAATAATAATAATAATAATAATAATGTGCCATGTAAGTTTTTATCATCCTTAACTCTTTGTTGCAATGAATTTTTTCATTTGATTGTATGATAGTTCAGCAAAGGTCTACCACACAAAAAATTATAAGGAATCCTTTAAGACATAGTCCCTCAATTATGTAGCTCAGAGGTAGAACACTTACCTACAGGCAGCACTAAGCCCTGGGTTGGAGCCCTAGCAACATACAAGAAAAGAAGAAGGAGAAAGAGGAGGAGGAGGAGGAGGAGGAGGAGGAGGAGGAGGAAGAGGAGAGAGGAGAGAGGAGAGAGGAGGAGGAGGAAAAGGAGGAGGAAAAGGAGGAGGAGGAGGAGGAGG
>VZQC01014815.1:2114581-2145922 GCA_009823505.1 Rhizomys pruinosus | reverse complement strand
AAAAAAAAAAAAAAACCGAGAGAAAGATGCAGGACAGTTACGGCAAAATGCATGATCTGGGATGTGGTGGGGGTAGGGGGGAAGGGAAAAGGAAATATGCCTGAACTGAATTGGAAAATGATGTATGAAATGCACAAAGCATCAATAAATTAAAAAAAAGAAGAAGCATGGGGCCTTTAATCCTAGCACTCTGGAGGCAGAGGCAGGTGGATCTTTATGAGTTCAAGGCCAGCCTGGTCTACAGAGTGAGTTCCAGGACAGCTGGACTCTACAGGGAGACCTTGTCTCAAAAAGACCAAGAAGAAGAAGAAGGAGGAGGAGGAGGGGAGGAGGAGAGGAGGAGGAGGAGGAGGAAGAGAGGAGGAGGAGAGAAGGACGAGAGAAGGAGAAGGAGGAGGAGGAGGGAAGGAGGAGGAGGGGAGGAGGAGAGGAGGAGGAGGAGGAGGAGGAGGAGAAGGAGGAGGAGGAAGAGGAGGAGGAAATCTATTAACCCTAGTCCAAGACCCCAGAACAGAATCCCAAAACAGGTATTTTACTTTCCTTTCCGTTGCAACTTAGGGAAGGAAAAGATTTGTTTGGCTTATACTTCCTGTCACAGTCCATCATTGAGGGAAGTCGGGGCAGGAACTGAAGTAGGGACCTGTAGCAGAAACCATGAAGAAACACTGCTTGCTGGCTCAATGGGGCTCATGTCTAGCCAGCTTTTTTATATAGTCCAGGACCACCTGCCTAGTGAGCTGGGCTCAGCTACATCAATTAGCAATCAAAACAGTCCTTCATGGGCCTGGAGAAATCGCTTATTGCTTAAGATTTTGTACGGCTCTTGCAGAGGATCTGTAACACTCATGTCAAGAGACTTAAAACCACCTGTAAACTCCAAACTTGGGGAGAGCCAGTGCTTATACAAATCCACACACATACACAAATACACATAATTAAAAATAAATCGCCAGCCAGATCTCTGTGAGATGGAGGGCAGCCTGGACTACATAGCGAGTTCTAGGGCACTACAGGCTGTACAGGGAGACCCTGTTTCAAAAGGATTTTAAAAATTTCTCATAGACATCCCCACAGACCAACCTGAAGATGATAATTACCAGGTTGAGACACTGAGACCTTTTTTTTCAAGTCAAGTTGACAATGCTAACTAGGACAGTAGGTATTACCAAATCTCATTACTCTCCAAACACAAATTCATGACAGTAAAACGGGGAAGAGAAATGTATACACAGGAAAATGCGTAGAATTCTTGTCATCACACAGAGAGTACATACATTTACTTCAAAGCTTTTTTAAAGTAACTGAGGCAGAGCTGGAGAGATAGCCTAGCGGTTAAGAGCGCCGACTGCTCTTGCAGAAGACCTGGGTTCGATCCCCAGCACCCACATGGTGGCTGAGAACCGTCTGTAACTCCAATTCCAGGAGAACTCCAGTTCTAGGGGAATCCGACGCCCTCTTCTGACCTCCGCGGCATTGCATGACACGGGTGCACAAACCTCCATGCAGACAATACATTCACATACATAAATAAATAAAATAAAAATAAAGTACCTGAAGCTAAGCCAGGCATGGTGGCACAGGCCTTTAATCCTAGCACTTGGGAGGCAGAGGCAGGTGGATCTTTGTGAGTTCAAGGCCAGCCTCGTCTACAGAACAAGTTCCAGGCCAGCTGGGGCTACAGGGAGACCCTGTCTTGAAAAGAGCAAAAAATAAAATAAAATAAAATAAAATAAAACAAAATAAAATAAAGTACCTGAGGCTGACAATATAGAAGAGCTAAGTCTGAGAAAGGAAAATTCTTGCTGATTTGGGTGCTCAGGAAAAATGGTTCATCTTCAAAGAAAGCGTCAGATAGGAGGAGAATGACATTCCAAGGCAGCAGGGTGGTGTGAGCTGAATAGACAGGAAGGCTACCAGAAGGCAGAGACAGGAAGGCTACCAGAAGACAGAGACAGGAAGGCTACCAGAAGGGAGAGACAGGAAGGCTACCAGAAGGCAGAGACCAGGTAACTCGGGACAAGGTATTCATGCTGGAAAGCAGGTCAGAAACATGGATTGAGCAAAATAGCCTTTAGGCAGTGGAGAACCCTTCTCTGATGCAAGAAACACCGGACTTGAGGAAGCTCAGTCTCGGGTGGCTGAGACGTTATCAGGAAGGAAACGGCTCTGGAGGCAGAGCCGATGGCATCCCGGGCCTGCTGCCAGCACTGTGGCTGCACCAGCTCTTCTGAATGTGCTCTTTCTTCCTGGGGACTGGCAGTGTGATTCGGGGAGAGCTCTCAGGCTCTCAGGCCCTGGGTTCTATCACCAGCCCCACTTGCATTAAAAAAAGAATAGAGTAACTGCCAAGGTGAATGTGGTGACACACACCTTTAATCCCAGCACTTTGGAGGCAGAAGCTAGTAGACCTCTGTAAACTGGAGGCCAGCCTGGTTTACATAGTGAGTTCCGGGTCAGCCAGGACTACATAGTGCTACCCTGCTTCAAAAAACAATAATGTTATTGAGATATAATTTGATTATCAGACTGTTTACTCAGAGTAAAGAATTTACTGTTTCTTAACCTTTTTATATGGTTTTATAAATATCCTCACAACTCAATTTGAAAGCATGTCATTTTAAATAAAACCGAAACTTTCTGGGGGCTGAGGAGATGGTTCCGTGGGTAAAAGTACTTGCTGCACAAGCCTAATGCCCTGAATTCAGTCCCCTGAATCTACATAAAAAAGCCAGGTGCAAGTTGCTGACATGGTTCAGCAGGTAAAGATGCCAAGCCTACTGACCTGAAATCAATCCCCAGGGTAACACATGGTGCAGGTTGTCCTCTGACCTCCACATGGACACCATCCCATGCAGTCAAGCACACTCGCGCACACCGCACAAAAGCCAGATGCTATGGTAGTCAGCACTCCTATGACAAGATGGGAGCAGACACAGGGGACCCCACCAAAAGCTTGGAAGTTCCAGGACCAGCTAGCTTGGAGACTTTGCAGAGAGACCTCACCTCAGCAAAGTGAAAGGAAAGAACCAATGCCCAAAAGTCATCCTCTGACCTCCATACACGTGCCATGGCATGTGCGCACACAAAAAAATTAAATAATAGAAAAGCTTAGCCAGGTGTGGTGGCGCACACCTTTAATCCTAGCACTCGGGAGGCAGAGGCAGGTGGATCTTTGTGAGTTCAAGGCCAGCCTGGTCTACAGAGTGAGTTCCAGGACAGCTGGGGCTACAGGGAAACCCTATCTCGAAAAAATAGACAAAAAAAAAAAAAAAGCTTATTGGCCATTTGCCCACTCTCTTATTTCATCTGAAGCAACCATAATCTACTTCATGTCTCTATAGATTTGCCAATTTGGTACATTTCATTTAAATGGAATTGTATAGCATGTGGCCTTTTTATGTCTGACTTCTTCCACCTAGCATAATATTCTCAAGGCTCATTCATATATTTCTTATAACATTTTAATGTGTCAGGATGCCATTTTTTATGTATGGATAGTTGAATAACATCCTACTAAAGGACACCACATTCTGATTCTCTATTCACTAGTTGGTGGGTATTTGAGTTGTTTCTTTTGAGCCATTATAAATAATGTCAATCTATAAATTTGTAAGTAGGTTTTTTTAATACTTTTTTTTAATCTTTTTGAGACAGGGTCTCCCTGCAGCCTCAGCTATCCTGGAATTCTCTATGTAGACCAGGCTGGCCTTGAACTCATAGAGATCCACCTGCCTCTGCCTCTCAAGTGCTGGGATTAAAGGTGCCACCACACCCAGCATTATACATTTTGTTTTGTTTTTTTTTTTGTTTTGAGGCCGGGTATCCCTTTAGTCCCAGCGGTCCTGGAGCTTGCTTTGTAGACCAGGCTGGCCTTTAACTCACAGAGATCCACCTGCCTTTGCCTCCCAAGTGCTGGGATTAAAGGCTTGTGCCACCACTCCTGGCATTATATGGTTTTAAATATTTTTATGTGTGCTGCCTACAGTATGTAAGTGCATCCATGCCCTGCAATGCCTGAGGAGGTCAAAAGAAGGCATTGTATTCCCCTGGAACTGGAGTTATGGATGGTTGTTATCTGCCATATGGGTGCTGGGAATCAAACCTGGGTCTTCTATAAGACCAGCCAGTCCTCTTAACCACTGAGCAATCTTTCCAGCCCCTAATATGTTTTTGTTCCTCATGAGTATATGCCTAGGAACTGAAGTGCTATATCATATATGTTAGGGGATTTTTTTTTTTTTACAGTTTTCATTTTATTTTATTTATTTATTTATTTATTTTGGTCTTTTTGGAGACAGGATCTCCCTGTGGCCCCAGCTGTCCTGGAACTCACTCTGTAGACCAAGCTGGACTTGAACTCACAAAGATCTGCTTGCCTCTGCCTCCAGAGTGTTAGGATAAAAGGCGTGCGCCACCACGTCCGGCCATATTTTTTTTAATATATTTAATTTTATTTTTTTGTCTTTTGAGACAGGGTTTCCCTGTAGCCCCAGCTGTCCTGGAGCTCGCTCTGTAGATCAGGATGGCCTTGAACTCACAAAGATCCACCTGCCTCTGCCTCCCAAGTGCTAGGATTAAAGGTGTGTGCCACCACACCCAGCTAATATATTTAATTTTTTAAAAATTATGTGTATGTATTTGTCTTGTATGTAGGTATGTACACATGAGTGCAGGAGCCTGTGGAAGTCAGGTGCTGGGTAGGTTCGGTTGTCAACTTGACACATCTAAATAAAGGGAATTTCTTCCATTGGACTGGCCTGTGGCCATGTGTGTGGGACATTTTCTTAGTCGTGAATGATGTGGGAGGGCCCAGCCCACTGTGAGTGGTGCCACCCCTGGGCAGGTGGTTCCATGTTATATAACAAAACAGGTTGAGCATAGACCAGGGGAACAAGCCAGTAAGCAGCTCTCCTCCATGGTCTGTACTTTGATTCTTGCCCTAAGCTCCTGCCTTGGCTTCCCTTCACGATAAACTGTACACTGGAGGTGAAATAAACACTTGCCTCCCCCAGTTGGTCAGTGTTTTTATCACAGCAAAAGAACATAACTAGGACATTCCCCCTGGAGCTGGAGTAACAGGTAGTTCTGAGCCATTCAACATGGGTGCTGGGCACCAAACTTGGTTTCTCTTCAAGAACAGTACATGTTCTTAACCACTGAGCCATCTCTGCAGCCCCTCAAATATTTAATTAGAGCCCACATCTCAGGCCTGTCCTTCATCTGCTTGCTGTTGAATCTCATTGTATGATCCCTCATTTCCAAAGCTCTAAATTCCACCCAAGCAGGGGAGCTTCCACCCTAACTTCACACAGCTCCTCTTGCAGTTTCCAAAGCCAAAAAGGAGGTAGCTGGTGGGCCAAAGCCACATGCTCTGCCCAAGAAAGTAGATTTTGTCACAGAGAAAGTCCCAGCAACTCACAGTGAGGGTGCCCTCGTGTCACGAACACTTCCACATGAAAGGGAACCAAAGGCCACACACCCTCCCTCATGTCCCTAAGGAAGAAGGGGGGATTCAGCCTAAACTCTTCCCCCCATGAATAAGACACGAATTCAGTTTGTTTGCTTATTTGTTTGTTTTTAAGACACAGTGTCATGTAGTCCATGCTGGTACAGAACTCAATATGTAGCCACGGATGACCTTGAACTTCTAATCCTCCTGTTTCCATTTCCCAAGTCCTGGGATTACAGGGATGCACCACCTGGTTTGTATGGTGCTGAGGATCATACCCAGGACTTCATTCAGGCTAGCCAAGCACTCTACCACCTGAGCTACATCCCAGCCTCTGAAAGAGACCATAGTTCTTAAAGGAAGAACCTCAGAATCTCAGAACTAGCAATTGTAGGAGCAAAAATAGAAACTCAGAGAGTGGCAAATGTGACATAAAGTTAGAACCATCAAGAGGGTGGCTATTGTTTAAGGCTTATGAGAAAACACCTGAGCTACAGCAATCTGAAGGAAAAGTTTCCAGCCAAAGGTCAAGGTGACATTGTTTGAAACAAAAAGTAAACAACCTTCCTTAATGCACCCAGAGCTGAGGTAAGAGAGGGTTATGATTAACTTGATCCTGTGTCTGCAGATCTCCTCCCCTAGTTGTGAGGGCCAAAGTTGCATACAGTACTGAAAAGGCTGGGCTGGTCAGAACCAACTAACTGACCTCTGGTCGATAACAAACGTCACAATGTGTAGTCAAGCAATAGCGAACGATTGACCTACACAGAGCACTTGACAATGCAGGGAGCATGATTTATACCTCAATACTGTTCTAACGATATTTCACCAGCCCTGCCAACCCTTTGTGATTATAGATAGATTCAGCTAGGAGTAATAACCTTACTCCCAGAATCCTATAGATATGGGAAATAGGGTGTCAGGGGAGCAGACATACTGACAGAGAAGTGTTAGGAAGCTTGAGCTTGGAGAGAGATTAATGTTACAGTGTTAGAGAGCAAAACACTGAGGAGCACAACACAATGGCCTGTCCTTGTTACTGGGAGCTTGTAAATAAATAAATAAATAAATAAATAAATAAATAAATAAATAAGAACTTGATGTTAGAAGCTGAGAACTACCTGTCTCAAGCAAGGACTTAACTGTTTAACTGTTCTGGTACAAAACCACTATGCAGGCTGGCTAGGGATTGGCCAGGACCGTGGTCTCCACCATCAGAAAAAGCAGACCTATCCTCAAGTTTTGAAATCCTCTCACTCTAGTTAACCAACAGTTGTCTTCTTGAGAAATCGTTCAGTGTGCCTCCCAAGTGCCAGGATATAAAGGTGTGCGCCACCACACCTGGCCAAGTGTGCTATTTTAAGGCTAGGGATGTAGCTCAGTGGGTAGAGTGCATGCCTAGCACTGCACAAAGCCCTGCATTCCATCCCCGGCAGGGCATAACCCAGGTGGAATGGTAACAGAGGTAGAGGCAGGAGGATTACGAGTCCAAAGTCATCTTCCACTATGGGGCAAGTCTGAAGCCAGCCTGGGGGGTTACATGTAACCAAGTTTCAAGAAAAAAAAAAAAAAAAAAGGAAGAGAGGAGGGAGAGAGTAAATAGTACTTTGAATTCTTCTCAAAGCCAGGTGTGGTAGCACAAGCCTTCAATCCCAGCACTCAAGAGGCAGAGGCAGGCAGATCTCTGTGAGCTCAAGGCCAGCCTGGCCTAGGTAGGGAGTTCCAGGCCAGCTGGGGCTGCAGGGAAACTGTGTCAAAAAGACCAACAACAAAAAATTCTTCTCAGAAAGAGTATTTCTAGATAATAGACAGACATAGGGTTTCATGACCATATATGAAATACATGAAATATTGGGTGTCTACTTGGAAAAGGTCCAAGGTGATGTGTGCCAATCCCAGACTCTAAACCATGACTCTGCTTCTAAGCGTGATCTGACAGATCTAGCAGCCTATGAATAGGTTTGGGCTACCACTTGTGGGTGGAAATTCATCTTTGTGGTTGTTTTATTTTGATCTTGTTTTCAGGGGGGTGGGCTAGAGATGGAACCTCCCCACAAAAACTCCAAGGCCTCTGTCTAAACCCCAATCTGCTTTGCTTCTATCTTGAGACCCTCTAACCCCAACCAGCCCCATTTTCATCCAGGCTCCCCTAGACTTTTAGTGTTTCAGTGGGTAATTATATCCCAGCCCTGTCCCCCATCCTGGGTATTATTTTGCTCAAGGACATGCTTCATGCTACCTCCCCATTCTGAATCCTATGATGTGCTCATCTGGATGTCCACAGTGGCTCCTTCCCTTGGCCAGGTGCTGTCCCTGTCCCTTGTCCCAGTTTCCCCTTACCTCCTGGCTGGCTGCCTGACATTGACTAAAGTCGTTTCAGTGCCTCTCGGGGCACAAGAAATCCAAGGGTTCATGAGTCCACCGGACAACCTGTCTCTGACCTTGTTCCTGTGACTCTCAGTAGCACCACTCTGCTCTCCACCTTGCCCCCAGCCCAAAACCAAACATACTGAAAAGGAAATGTTGGGGCTTTTCAGAAGAACCATCCAAGAGAATACACAGAGGACTCTTCCCAGGAAGACTTTTACCAGGAAGCAAGCATCGGCTCATAATTTCAGAGAGTGAGATGTCCCCAACCTGCTGTCTCCAAGCTGGAAGCCCAGGAAGTCAGGGATGTGGTTTCAGCCAGAACCCTTAGAACTGAGAAGCCGGAGCTCTCCTGTGTGAGGTCAGGAAGTGGATGTCCCAGACAGCAACCTGCCCTTCCTCCAATTTTAGTTCTAATTGAGCCCTCGAGGGATTGACTGCACTAGTAAGGGTAAAGAAATTCATTTCTGGGGCTGGAGAAATGGCCTAGCAGTTAAGAGCGCTGACCCCTCTTACAGAGTACCCGGGTTCAATCCCCAGCATCCACATGGTGGCTGAGAACCGTCTGAAACTCCAATTCCAGGAGAACTCCAGTTCCAGGGGAATCCGACACCCTCTTCTGACCTCCGTGGCATTGCACGACACGGGTGCACAAACTTGCATGCAGACAGTACATTCATACACATACAGAAATAAATAAAAAAAATAAATTCATTTCTGGACTGGAGAGATGGCCTAGCGGTTAAGAGCACTGACCCCTCTTACAGAGTACCCGGGTTCTATCCCCAGCATCCACATGGTGGCTGAGAACCGTCTGAAACTCCAATTCCAGGAGAACTCCAGTTCCAGGGGAATCCGACACCCTCTTCTGACCTCCGCAGCATTGCATAACACGGGTGCACAAACCTACATGCAGACAGTACATTCATACACATAAAAATAAATAAATAAAAAAACACAAGAGAAAAAAAAGAAATTCATTTCTTGCCGGGGCATGGTGTTGCATGCCTTTAGTCCTAGCACTTGGGAGACAGAGGCAGGCAGATCTTTGTGAGTTCAAGGCCAGCCTGGCCTACATAGCGAGTTCCAGGACAGCTGGAGCTATAGGGAGACATGTCCTAGTTTGTCTTCCATTGCTGTGACAAAACATTCTGACCAACACCAACTTGGGGAGGAAAGGGTTTATTCAGCTTACATCTCCTGGGTCACAGTTCATCACTTAGGGAGTCCAAGACAGGAACTCAGGGCAGGAACCTGGAGGCGGGAGCTGAAGCACAAGCCATAGAGGAGTGCTGTTCACTGGCTTGCTCCCCTGGCTCATGCCCAGCCCACCTTCTTATACCGTACACAACAACCTGCCCAGGGTGGCACTACTCATTGTGGGCTGGGCCCTCCCACACTGCTCGATCATCAAGACAATACTCCACAGATGTGGCCACAGGCAAATGCAATGGAGCCAGTTCCCCAATTGAGGCTCCCTCAACCCAGGTGTGTCAAGTTGACACTAAAGCTATCCAGCACAGAAACCCTGTCTCAAAAAAAAAAAAAAAAAAAAAAAAAAAGAAGAAGAAGAAGAAGAAGAAATTTATTTCTTGAGGGCCTGGTATCTCACTCTTACAATCCCTGCACTAGGGCAGGAGGGTCACTGGAAATTGGAAGCCAGTCTGATCTATGTAGGGAGGTGCAGGCTAGCATGGACCACAGAGTAAAACCTTGTCTCAAAGAAACACATACACACACAAATAAGAAAAGGGAGGGAAAGGAAAAGGAAAAGAGAGGAGAGAGGGGAGGGGAGGAGAGGAAAAAAAGAGAAAGTAAAGGAAATCTAAGCTATAGGAGCATATGGAATACAAACAAAAATCTAAGCTATAGGAGCATATGGAATACAAACAAAAATCTGTTTACCCCTCCTCAGGCTGGGGCCTCACCACATTACCTGTGGAGCCAGGGAGTTAACTACTCTCGGTGGATTCAACCAGACAAATTTTTCTCTGTACATGTATATGTACAAGTGTTGTGAATATATATGTATATAATTTCTATTTCTCTTAACTTATTGTGTGTGTTTCTGTGTGCATGTCACAACGCATCTATGGTGGTCAGAGGACAACTTGTGGGAATCGGTTCTCTCCGTCCACTCTGTGAGTTCTGGAGATCAAACTCAGGTCATGGGCTCCAAGCAAGTGACATTGCTCACTGAGCTGTCCCGCTGGCCTGGGTTTTTTACATATTTTATCATGTACATGAGAAAACACTCAACATAGTCCTCAGACTTGCTGACCGTTAAATCAGAAGCACATTCCATGTCAGAGATGTAGGCACAGCCTCACTCTCCGTACCAAATGTAGAATTACCCTGTGCTGTCAGGTGTAAGCATGCTGCAATAAACAGCCATGTGTATTGTGCATAGGCTGCTGGCTCAGTGTGTGTACATTGTGGTGGGTCTTTTTATTTGCTTGTCTTGGATTAAGACAGAGTCTTGCTATACTCATAGCCTCTTGACTAGCCTACCAAAACTAACTGCTGCTGCTCCTCCTCCTTCTCCTCCTTCTCCTCCTCCTCCTCCTCATCCTCCTCCTCGTCCTCCTCCTCTTCCTCCTCCTCCTTCCTCTTTTGAGATCTTCCTGTAGGCCCAGCTGGCCTAGAATTCACTTTGTAGACCAGGCTGGCCTCAGTCTCAGAGACTGGCCTGCCTTTGCCTTTTTGTTTCCTTTTGGTTTTGTGGTCTTTTTGAGACAGGGTCTCCCTGTAGCTCCGGCTGTCCTGTAGCTCGCTATGTAGACCTGACTGGACTTGAACTCACAGAGATCTGCCTGCCTCTGCCTCCCAAGTGCTAGGATTAAAGGCATGTACCACCACACCTGGCCCTAGCTTGTTTTTTGAAATATATGCCCAAATCAATGTCCAGAAAAGATTGCATTCATGAACACTCCTAATAACTGAATGTGAGAATATATTTTTATTTTATTGGGGGTGAGGATTAGGGAAAGTGCGTATCATTGTATTTATATGCGTTTCCCTATTGTGAGAAATCACCAAGGTCTCACCTTTTTTACCCATTAGCAGGGAAAAGCCATCTTTATGCTATGCCACGTACCCAAGGCACAGTGTCTACACGGTGTTCTCAGAGCAGCCAGGAAGTCAGCATGTGGAAACGCAGACTTCTCTTCCCATGCTCCATGTTTATTATCATGTGTTGCTCTGTGCGATGTGAATTCTTTTTCTGTGAAGCTGATGGTGAAGACAGCATCCCATAATAATTAGAGCTGCAGCCTCCAGTCGGTTCAGTACCATGTAAGTCAGAAGGTCATGAGAGCCACCTTTGCATTCTTACTAGTGACGTAGGAGTTGTTTCGAAATGTGCACAGTGACCTTTCAAAGTGAACTTAGTCCTTGCCTTACTCTTCAGTTTCACATCAGTTTTTCTGCTAAATCATCAAATAATATTCACTAATACATTTCCACGTCACAGAAATGGATGATAAAACGTCCTCTGTTCACTGAACGCATATCCTAATAATTTTTATTGATACATAATTTTTATCTCCCCTATAAATTTTTCAGCCACAATTACTTATGATTGTTTTTGACCATCTTTCAATTTAGTATAACTCAAAAAATAAAGGTCTCTTATAAAGATCCTTTCTGTAAACTAATTGGAAAATTAAGTGAGTATTCATTTTAATATGGCATTGAACAAATATGAAAAAAGAAAATTACCTTAAAAACAATATACAGACATGCGGTGGGTGTGTCTGGAACTCTCCTGCCTCAGCTTCTGGAGTGTACACTCAGCTCTAAAAATTATAAGTTTTTAGATTTATCATTAGCGTGTGTGTGTGTGTGTGTGTGTGTGTGTGTGTGTAATGATAGGGTCCACCTGCCACGGCACACATGTGAAGGTCGGTGGACAACTTTTTGCACATGGTTCTCTCCTTCTACCTTTGTGTGTGTTGTAGGGATAAAACTTAGGTTGTCAGGCTTTTGTGGCAAGTGTTTTACCCACTAAGCCCTCTCTCTGGCCTGAAATTAGGTTATTAAACGCTAAGTATTTACTAGAGTGGTGGTAAGAGTGAAGTGGAAGACTGCACCTCTTTAAACAGTAGCACTGCCTTTTCCAAGGTGGACAAAATTACTGACACTTGGTGTTCAATGCTGAGCTATGCATTCCTGAGAAAACAAAATGTATTGGAAGATTCTGAAATAGGTTCACAACAGACATGTAGAAAAAATAACTGGGGAATCGATATTATTATATCCAGGAGACCCAGTATTTTGAAAGTTTTACTTCATAATTTACAGAAGCTTTTAAACTAAAGGCACTTTTGATCTAGAAAATTAAGAAAAATATTTGCTTATAATGCAAAATCATGATTCAGCTGAAAAATAAAACTGATTAAAAACAACATGAAGCCGGGCGTGGTGGTACACACCTGTAATCCCAGCACCTGGGAGGCAGAGGCAGGCAGATCTCTGTGGGTTCAAGGCCAGTCTGGTCTATGTAGCGAGTTTGAGACCCTGTCTCAAAAGGACCAAAAAATTAAAAAATGAACAACAAAGGCAAAACTTCCAAACATTATTCAGCCATGTTAATGAAAGTATCTATCTTTTCATTTTTGTAACTTTTACTTACATTTGTGTGTATGTGTATGTGTGTGTGTGTGAGAGAGAGACAGAGAGAGACAGAGAAACAGAGAGAGAGAGAGACAGAAACAGAGAGACAGAGAGAGAAGGTATGCATGAGTACCCTAAGGGTTCCCCTGGAGCTGAAATTACAAGTGGTTGTGAGCCACCCAATATAAGTGTTGGGACCCAAACCCAAGTCCTCTGCAAGAGCAGTATGTGCTCTTTTTTTTTTTGGTATTTTTTGAGACAGGGTCTCCCTTTAGTCCCAGCTGGGCTGGAACTCACTCTGTAGACCAGGCTGGTCTTGAACTCACAGAGATCCGCCTAACTCTGCCTCCTGAGTGCTAGGATTAAAGGCATGAGCCACCACGCCCTGCAGTATATGTTCTTAATCATTAAGCCATCTCTCCAACCCAAAGTATCTATCTTAAAAAAAAAAAATTCTTTTAGTACTTTCTTTCCCTAAAAGGGAAGACAAGTTATATATAAGGCTTTTTGTTGTGTTGTTGTTTGTGCTCTGGGTGTGTGTGTGTGTGTGTGTGTGTGTGTGTGTGTGTGTGTGTGTGTTTATGTACCATGATATGCATGTGGAAGTCAGAGGTCAGAGGAGAACTTTCTGCAGTTGTTTTTCTCTACCATGTTGGTTCCAGTGATCGAACTCTCGGGTTGTCAGGCTTCACAGCAAGTGCCTTTACCTGCCAAGCCATCTCAGCAGACCTTTTTTGATTCTTTTGAGATAGGATCTCATGTAGCCTAAACTGGCCTTGAACTCCTAATCCTCTTGCCTCTGCTTCCCCAGTGCCGGGATTAAGGTATGTATCACCATATCTGGACCAGACATTGTGGCTTATGCATTTAATTCTAGTACTTGGAAGGCAGAGGCAGGTGGACCTCTCTGAGACTGAGGCCAGCCTCGTCTACATAGCAAGTTGCAAGACAGTTGGGACTACAGGTAGATGCTGTCTCAAAAAGACCAAAAAAAGGAAGGAAGGAAGGAAGGATGGAAGGNAAGAAAGGAAGGAAGGAAGGAAGGGAGGAAGGAAGGAAGGAAGGGAGGGAGGGAGGGAGGGAGGGAGGGAAAGAAAGAAGAGAAAAATTATTATAGAGACAAAAAAATAAAATAAAGGTTTCTTAAGCAGGCTTGGTGTCCACATCTGTAATCTCAGCACTCGAGAGGCTGAGGCAGGAGGGTGGTGAGTTCAAGACTATCTTGGGCTGTGTAATAAAATTTTATCTCTCAAAAAATAGTATTAAAAATTATATATAATACATATGTTTGTTGCAAGAAAATTTTAAGACAAATGTGTGTGTCATGCAAATGCAGCTCATTCTCCCCTCGTTTTATCATAGCTATTCCCATGTCTCGATGCTTATTCTGATTTTTTTTATCTTGGTTCTAGTTTGAGGGGTTCTTTGAGTTTTTTCTGCTTCAGATAAGTTTGGGCATTGTTGTTGTTGTTTGTGTGTTGAGAAATAAATCCGGGACTTTGCTCAAGCATGGCAATCACTCGAACACTGAGCTCCGTTCCCAGCCCTTTCAACATGCTTTATATGGAACAGGGCAAGTGGAGACTGAGGCAGAGGTGGAGCTAGCTGCTCAAGCCAATATCTTCTGAGTCTGGAAAGGGAGGCAGAGGCCGAGGAAGGAGTCTTCCCTAGGCATGTCTTCAGAGAAAGTACAGCTCACCTAACACCTTGACTTTGGGCTTCTACCTTCCAGAATGAATAGAACAAATCTCTGGGTCTAAGGGGTTGTTGCTGCTGTTATTGTTGAGCAGGGTCTCCTCTAACTCAGGCTGGCTGTCAAGGAAGCAAGGATGACAATGAACTTCCAATCCTCCCACCTCCACCTTTCAAGTGCTGGGATTATGGAATTATGAGCATGCACCCAGGTCACTACACAGCCCATTTGAGTTTGTCTTTTTTGTTTGGCTTTAGTTTTTTAAGGTTTATTTTATGGGCTGGAGAGATGGCTCCATGTTAAGACTGTGGACTGCTCTTGCAGAGGACCCAAGTCCAGATCCCAGCACCCACGCAAGGCGGCTAATAACTGCCTATAGCTCCAGCTCCAGTGCGGAGAGGCAACACCTGTGCCCTACTCACACACCCTCGCTTATGTGCATACACCCACACACCTGACGGGGCTGCTAGGAAACCAACTGGATCCTCTGCTAAAGCAATAAACATTTAACTACTGAACCATCTCTCCAGGCTCCATTTGAGACTTTTAAGCATGGGCGGGTGAATGAGAGCCTGCAGTGCTCCAGACCCAACCAAGGGAAGAGGCTGTTTGCAGATGAGGCCATGCAAGCTCAGAAGCTGATAACAGTGAAGCTCCCTCAGCTGCTGCGTAGGATGGAGCCCCCCCACCCCCCCTGCTCCTGACACCCACACTGTTTCCAAGGACACAGCCTTAGTGTGAGAAGCCTGACTCAGCACGCTGTGTGTGCTGATGTCAAACATCAGCTACCATGGAACCTTTGACCAGGTGAAGCAGCCCTTCACGGTTTCCCTGAGGGACACAGAACCAACTCCTAACCCTCTGCCAGTACTGCTTATCCCACCGCAGCTTCATAATCATCAGTTAGTGCTCAAGCCCTGTGTTTTTTATTATAATTAACAACAATGCCAGGATAGTAAATGCTGCATTTATTACTGGCAGACCTTCATATTCAATGGTGAACTAGCAAATACCAGTCACAGACAATGTCCCAACATGGAACTTGGTTTGGGGGTTTTGTTTTGTTTTGTCTTGTCTTTTGAAGCAGAGTCTCTTGTACCCCAGACTAGCCTCACGCTCATTCTGTATCTTGAATATCTGATCCTCCTGCCTTTGCCTCCTAAGTGCTGAGATTACAGACATGTGCTACCACGGCCTGCTCTATGCAGTGCTGGGGATAAAGCCAGCGAGCTATGCATGCTAGGCATACCCGCAGTTATACCCCCCAGTCCAAAGTTTGGATTGTTTGATTGATTGGTTTGGTTGGGTTGGTTTACTGAGGATGGAGCTCAGGGCCTTACGTGCTAGCCAAGTGCTCTACCACTAAGCTACATCTCTAGTCCCTGAGTTTTTATTTGAGACAGGTTCTCACTAAGTTACCCAGGCTGGCCTTGAACTCACTCTGTAACCCATGAAGGCCTAAATCTGTGAGGCCTGCTTCAGCCTCCCTCTAGCTAGGAGTACAGACCTTTGCCACCAGGCCAGGTCTGTCTAGTTTTGTTCCTGAAAGATTACCTTCAACGTCCATCTTCTCCTGAGGCTTTAATGACTGCTGTTAGTAAATGATGACTAGTTTCCAGGATACAAAACCCAGCCAGGTATTAGCTTAAAAGTCAACCTAGAAGGCCGGGTGTGGTGGTGCACGCCTTTAATCCTAGCACTTGGGAGGCAGAGGCAGGCAGATCTCTGTGAGTTCAAGGCCAGCCTGGTCTACAGAGTGAGTTCCAGGACAGCCAGAGCTACAGGGAGACCCTGTCTCAAAAAGACAAAAAATAAAAATAAAAAAAAAAAATAAGTCAACCTAGAAAAAAAAATTTTTTTAAGTCAATCTAGGAGGCTGGAGAGATGGTTCAGTAGTTAAGAGCACTGACTGCTCTTCCAGAGGACCTGGGTTTGATTCCCAGCACCCACCATGTGGCTAAGAACCCCCTTTAAGCCAGGCGTGGTGATGCACACCTTTAATCCCAGCACTTGGGAGGCAAAAGGCAGGTGGATCTCTGTGAGTTCAAGGCCAGCCTGGTCTATAGCAAGACCCTGTCTCAAAAACACACACACACAAAAAAAGACAATCTAGAAGGCAGGCAGATCTCTGTGAGTTCAAGTCCAGCCTGGTCGACATAATAAGTTCCAGGCCAGCCAGGCGTGGTGGCGCACGCCTTTAATCCTAGCACTTGGGAGGCAGAGACAGGCGGATCTTTGTGAGTTCAAGGCCAGCCTGGTCTACAAGGTGAGTTCCAGGACAGCTGGGGCTACAGGGAGACCCTGTCTCGAAAAGACCAAAAAAAAAAAAAAGTTCTAGGCCAGCTAAGGCTGCAAGGAGACCCTGTCTGAAAAATAAAATAAAATAAAATAAATCTGGAAAACAAATCTTAGTACACAGAACATGGAGGTGGGAGAATTATGAGTTCAAGTCCAGCCTGGGTTACATGAGACCCTGTCTTAAAGCAAAACACAAAATCAAAAAAGGCCCTGCACAGTGACACAGCCTATAATTACTGTAGTCAGGAGGCTGAGGCAGAAGAATCATGAGTTTGAAGCCAGCCTGGGCTACGCAGCAAGACCCTGTCTCAAAGATAGATAGATAGATAGATAGATAGATAGATAGATAGATAGATAGATGATAGATAGATGATACATAGATAGATAGATATAGATAGATAGATAGATAGATGATAGATAGATGATAGATAGATGATAGATAGATAGATGATAGATAGATGATAGATAAATGATAGATAGATGATAGATAGATAGATGATAGATAGATAGATAGATAGATAGATAGAATTTTAAAACTAATGAAGGGAATGGAGAGATGGCTCAGCAGTTAAGAGCAACGTCTGCTCTTGCAGAAGACCTGGGTTGGATTCCCAGCACCCACATGGCGGCTGAGAACCACCTTTAACTCCAGTTTTAGGGGAATCTGACGCCCTCTTCTAACCTCCGAGACATTGCACGAAGGGTGTACCAACCTGCATGCAGACAGTACACTCATACACATAAAAAGTAATAAATAAATAATAAAAATTTAAAAAATAAAACTAATGAAAAGAAGCTTGCTGATAGCTGGGCATGGTAGCAGGTGGCACCTACTTGTAATCTTAGCACTCAGGAGGCTACAGCAGGAACATCAAATGTTTAAAGCCAGCCTGGTACAGAGTAAGAACCTGCTAGATGCAGGGAGGTTAAGTGGCAGTGGTCCACATTGCAGATCTCACTTGTGCCCTGCCTGGCCTCTCTGTGGATGGCACAACCTACACAGGCTCTCGTGGCAACCTCCCCCACTACACAGGTGTTGGTATTTTCCTTCTACAATTGACCAAAGCACTGTAGAAGAGCAAAGGAAGCAAACCAGTCCATGAGTTCTAAACCATTGAGCATACTCGTATTCACATACTGCTAAGGAAATCAAACATCATGCAAAAAAGGAAAGTTGAAACTGTGGGGATTGCCTAATCCCCACAGGGTGTCTCAAGTGAGACCACACAGGAAGAAAGTGAAAGGATTGCCCTGTGGGGTATTGGATTTTGGTAAGCCCCATGCCTACTCATCTAGTCCCACTTAGCAAGCAGGAGCTGGAATGTGAGATTCTGATGAGGTTTGGGATGCGGATCTCCACAAGGACTAATTAACAACTCCTCCAGAAGGCACCTTGTGTGGTGCCCCATTAATTACAGCGCTCCTGGCAACCCCAGCAGCCGACTCGAATGCTTCCCGCACGGAAAGGTCACAGCCCGGCATGCTAGTCAGATCCATGGAAAGTCTTATTTCTGCTCATAGTTATTTCCCTGATAATCGCTCCCCAGAGCTCCAGCTGACTAAAGACTAGAATATTTGAGTGCAGTAATTTGCAAGATTTATGGAAAACAATTTTTTAGAAATGTGATCTCAATTTTCATTGGGCAAATTTCTCTTTCCCTGGTAAGTGCTGGAGCATATGGGATAGGTTTTAATGGACAGCATAAAAGTAACATTTTTTTTCCTGCCAAAGTGGATGGCTTGCACTTAGAGCTTCCAAACTGGAAGCAAGCTTCCAACTGGAGCAAGTGCTCGGTGCACAGGAAAGAGGAAATCTCCCAGCCTTCAAGCTGCCTAGCTACGGTCCCAGGAAGGGCACGATCATTTTGCAGATGCTTCTGGCACACCCATCCTTGGGGAAGGAAGCTCTTATTGAATTTCTCTACCCCAGGTGTTAGTCTGTCGTCGTCCCCCACCCCCACCCTTGTGTTAGATACATTGAACTTGTGCCATTCTAAGATTTAATACAATAGGATGAAAATGGCCGAGGGCAGTCTCTGTAGTCTCTGGAAGGAGAGATTAATGAAAACTTGGGGAAACAGAACACGGATAAACATCACCCAAGTGAACCTGTGTGGTACCCACTTGCTCCTTAGAATCAGAATGTGATGTGCTTGGAAAAAAAAAAAAAAAAAGAATCAGAACGATTATAAGGATTATTAATTTGTTATGACTTTTATGACATAAAAGAACAAAAGAACCATCTCAGAAGCAGCCAGAGCAACTTAGTACATGAGCAATACAATGCATTCCTGCGGCCTTACCACGTACTAAGCAACCACCATGGTTTTCTCAAACCTACATACGCCTTCTTGGGGGACATAGGAAACCTTGTACCTCAGCCTGGCCTGGAACTCACAGTGTAACTGAGACTCCTGATCCCATCTACCAAGTACATGAACCACCATACCCAGCTATGCACTCATTCCTCGACATCTTTGGGTATAACCAACTATACCCAGTTACGGATTAGATGACCTTCTCTTCCCTCTTGATACTTAGCAAGCAATGCATTTGTCACTTTATAGTGTAATTATCCAGTTCACACATTTCTATTCTAAACTGACCGTGGAATTGGAGAATGGAATGACAGACATTGATCTCCTTCGAGTTCTCCCTGACCTGATCCTGCTGCTGACTAAAGGAATGACAGCTTGTGTTCAATACAATAATGTCAGCTTGCAAGGCTGCCAAAATGAGCTCTGTCCTCCTGAGATCTACACTGAGCACCAACAGGAAAGACTGGTAGCTTGTGACCCATTGTGAAGTTAAAAGAACACATCTGTCTGTCTCCTTTTTTAAAGTTTTGTTATATTTTATTTTATGCATTTGAGTGCATTGCCTGCATGGATGTAGGTGTGTCTGTATTGTGCAATTGCACATAGAGGTTGGAAGAGGGTGTCAGGTCCCCTGGAACTGCAGTTACGGACAGTTGTTAGCTGCCATGTGGGTGCTGGGAACAGAACCTGAATCCCCTGGAAGAGCAGCCAGTGCTTTTAACTGCTGAATCACCTCTCTAGCCCCCCCCTTTTTTTTTAATAAAATGCACTGAGTCCATTTAGTGATGCTCATACGTACACATGCCCACTTACCAGGGAGCTAGTCCCTGGTAAAGAATGAATTCTCCCTCCCTCAGTGTCCATTGATTGCCTGTAGCTCTTCATGTAGAGGTGGGATCCTGTCCTTACTTTCTATGGCTGTATCAAAGCGCTCTGACCAAAACTAGCTTGGGAGGAAAGGGTTTATTTGGTTTGCACATCCTGATCACACTTCATCACTGAGGGACCCCAGGGCCCCTGGAGACAGAAGCTGAAGCAGGATCCATAAAGGAACCTGCTTACAGGCTACTCCTCTTACCTGTGCCCACCCTGCTTTGCACTCATTCCTATATAACCTAGTATCAGCTGCCCAGGGGTGGCACCACCCACAGTGAGCTGGGCCCTCCCGAATCAATTAGCAATTAAGAAAAAGCCTTAATTGAGGTTTCCTTGTCCCAGGTGTGTCAAGCTGAGAACTGAAGCTATCTATCACAGATCCTGTGTCATATTCCCCATCCACATTGGTACATTGGTTTTGTAATCATGCAAGTCTTGCAAGGCCTTCACACTGTGCGGATTCCATGGGCGCAGCTGCCCTATCAAGTCTAGAGTATGGCATCTCGCAGCCAGCTCCCTCTTCCTCCAGCTCTTGCAATCTTTCCTCCCCCTCTTCCACAAGTTACCTGAGACTTAGGTGTAGGGTTGCAGTATAGATGTTATCAGTTGGGTCTAGGCACCACGTAGTCCCTTATTGTCTGCATTTTGATCATTGGTGAAACTTTGTAATAATCTCTGCCTTAGTTTGACTTCAATTGCTGTGACAAAACACTCAGACCAATACCAACTTGGGAGGAATGGGTTTATTCTTTTTTTTTGTCTTTTTGAGACAGGGTCTCCCTTTAGTCCCAGCTGGCCTACAGCTTGCTAGGTAGACCAGGCTGGCCTTGAACTCTCAGAGATCTGCCTGCCTCTGCTTCCCAAGTGCTGGGATTAAAGGCGTGCCCCCAGTGGGTTTATTCATCTTACATCTCCCAGGTCACAGTTCATTACTTAGGGAGCGCAAAGTAGGAACTCAGGGCAGGAACCTGGAGATAGGAGCTGAAGCACAGGCCATGGAGGAGTGCTGCTTACTGGCTTGCTCCCATGGCCCATTCTCAGTCTGGTTTTTATTTTATTTTATTTATTTATTTATTTATTTATTTATTTTTGAGACAGGGTCTCCCTATAGCCCCAGCTGGCCTGGAACTCACTCTGTAGATCAGGCTGGCCTCGAATTCACAGAGATCCACCTGCCTCTGCCTCCTGAATGCTGGGATTAAAGGCATGGGCCACCACACCCGGCCAGCCTGCTTTCTTTTTTTTTTTTTTTTTTTTTTTTATGTGTTATGAGTGTACTGTCCTGCATGTAGGTTGGTGCACCCATGTCATGCAATGCCGCAGAGGTCAGAGGAGGGCATCGGATTCCCCTGGAACTGGAGTTAAAGACGGTTCTTAGTCGCCATGTGGGTGCTGGGAATCGAACCCAGGTCTTCTGCAAGAGCAGTCAGCAGCACTCTTAACTGCTAGGCCATCTCTCCAGCCCCAATAGTGTACTTTTATCTTAGGGGTAATCAACACCTTTCTTTTCTTTTTTTGTTTTTAAATAAGCTTTTTTATTTGTTATTTATTTTATTTATTTATTTATTTTTTGTTCTTTTCGAGACAGGGTCTTCCTGTAGCCCCAGTTGTCCTGGAACTCACTCTGTAAACCAGGCTGGCCTTGAACTCACAGAGATCCACCTGCCTCTGCCTCCCAAGTGCTAGGACTAAAGGCGTGCGCCACCACGCGCGGCAACACCTTTATTTTCTTTCTGAGACAAGGTCTTGGTAGTTTAGGCTGGCCTCAAGTTCACCATGCAGCTGAGGATGATCTTGAACGCTTGCTCTTCCTGCCTCCATCTCCCCAAGTGCTGTGATTGCAAGCGTGTGCTGAAGATCAAACCCAAGGCATCACCCGTGCTGTGTCGACATTTTGTGGACTGAGCTACATGCCTGGTTCAACACCTGTCTTCTAGGAGTGAAACAGCAAGGGGATCCCTAAAAATTGCCCTCAGGCCTGGCCAGATGACTCAACGGATAAAGGCAATTGCGGCCAAGCCTGACGACCTGAGTTCAATCCCCAGAATTCACATGGTAGAAGGAAAGAAGCAACTCCCACAGGTTGTCCTGTGAGCTCCTCATTCGCACACTCACACATGAATAAATTAATTGTAATTAATTTTTGAGTGCTTGGAATGCTGGTATGGTAGTATGCACCTGTAATCCTGCTGTGCTGGAAAGATCTCAAGTTAAAGCCTGCCTGGGCAACAGAGGAAATTCAAGGCCAGTCTGGGCAACTTAGTGAGATCCTGTTTCCAAATAAAAAAGTAAAAAGAAGCCTGGAGATATAACTCAGTGGTTGAGACCTTGCGTGTCATGCATGAATCCCTAAATTCAATCCCCAGTATTGCAAAAACAAAATAAAAGTATATTAGCTACTGCAGGGTGTGGTGGTACACACCTTTAGTCCCAGCACTCTGGAGGCAAAGGCAGGCAGATCTCTGTGAGTTCAAGGCCAGCCTGGTCTACAGAGCGAGTTCCAGGACAGCTGAGGCTACAGGGAGACCCTGTCTCTGAAAAAAAGTACATTAGCTACCGCTGGGCGTGGTGGTGCACACATTTAGTCCCAGCACACGGTAGGCACAGGCAGGCAGATCTCTGTGAGTTCAAGCCCAGCCTGGTCTATATAGCTAGCTCCAGACCATCTGGGACTAAAGGGAAACCCTGTCCCCAAAACACCAAAAAGTACATTAGCTAGTGACATGTTGGGCCTGCTTTGTCTTGGCCCATGAGGCCCTAGGCAACTTCTTGAACCTGCTCTAAAGTTTGCAACAAAGTAAGGCAGCCCGGCCAGGCTCGTTTACAACTGAGGGGCTCTTATCAGCTGGTCTTAAGTAAACAAAACCTTGGCTAAAGGAAGTAAGGTAGGCGCAGCCAGGGTTGTTTTGAAACTTTTCCCATTGGCTCTAGCTATTTGACCTTTAAGATGATTGGCTGTTCCCTTGTGGTCTTTGCCTTTATAAACTGCTGCCTGACTCAATAAAGTGAGTCCTTGCTTTGACAAGACTTCCCCCGTCATAGACACTCGCCATCCCGCTCAGCCCCAGAGGAGAGACATACTGGCTTGACTCACTGGCCTGACTCTCCTCTCTGCCCTACCTGCCGGAGGACCCGGCAGTGACACACACCTGTAATCCCAGCACTTGGGAAGTAGAGGCCAGAATATTGGGAGTTCAAGGCCAACTTTGGCTTCATAAACAGCTTGAGGGCAGCCTAGGTTACATAGGACCTGATCTCAATAAATAAATAAATAATAAATAAGCCTGCATTATACTACCACGCAGGTGGAAATGGAGTCACTGTATCAACAGTAAAGCTGTTCCTTTGACTCTGCCTCACCTGCTGCCATGGGTCTTTCAACTCAGTTCACAGCACCCCATCTCCAAGGGGTGCGTGCTAGCCTGCCGTGTGCAAAGACAAGTCCTTTTAGCCTCAGTCCGGACCCCACATCTCCCTATTGCTGGCTCCTTGAAGCTGTGTACCTTCAGCCCACCTTCAGAGTGGGAAACACCATGAGTCACAATACAAATTTCACCCAAAAGATTCCAATTCCCATACTCCCTGATCCTGAGAGCTCAAGAAAGTAATCTTTAGGGGAAGGGAAGGACTTTTATTTTTTTTGAGACAGGGTCTTCTTGTAGCCCCAGCTGGCCTGGAACTAGCCCTGTAGACCAGGCTAGCCTTGAACTCACAGAGATCTGCCTGCCTCTGCCTCCTGAGTGCTGGGATTAAAGGCATGTGCCACCACACCCGGCTTAAAGATGGTTCCTAGCTGCCACCATGTGAGTGCTGAGAATCGAACCCAGGTCCTCTGCAAGAGCAGTAAGTACTCTTAACCACTGAGCCCTCTCTCCCGCCCTATGGGAGGACTTTTGTACTTGATCCTCATCTCTTCGCCAAAAGGCTGAAACATCTTATTTGATCTTGAAGCAAAGGCTTAAGTCAAGCTTGGTGCCTTGACTCCTTTAACTTAAAAGATGCCAAAGGGCAGAAGCCTCCCTAGAGACAGTTCTAGTTCGATTATGAATGTCTCCCATAGAGCCATGCACTAAAGCCTTTGTCTCCAGCCTTTGGGGGCTGTGGGGTAGTAGTGAGACCTTACGGAGGTAGGACCTAGTGGGAAGACCATAAGTCACTGGGCGAATCTGGGGCAGGTGCTACAACTAAGCTGCACTCCCAGTCCCAACCGTGCTTTAAGAACAGCTGTTGGGGCTGGAGAGATGGCCTAGCAGTTAAGAGCGCCGACCGCTCTTACAGAGGACCCGGGTTCAATCCCCAGCACCCACATGGCGGCCAAGAACCGTCTGAAACTCCAATTCCAGGAGAACTCCAGTTCCAGGGGAATCCGAGATCCTCTTCTGACCTCCACAGCATTGCACGACACGGGTGCACAAACCTGCATGCAGACAGTACATTGATACACGTAAAGAAATAAATAAAATTAAAAAAAAAATTTTTTTTTAATTTAAAAAAAAGAACAGCTGTTAAACTGGGTGTGCCGGTGCACACCTGTAATCCCAGCACTCAAGAGGCAGGCAGATCTCAGTGAGTTCAACCCCAGTTTGTTCTACATAGCCAGTTCCAGGACAGCTGGGGCTACAGGAAGACACTGTCACAAAAAAAAAAAAAAAAAAAAAAAAAAAAAGCAGTTAAACCAGGTGTGGTGGCGCAAGCCTTTAATCCCAGCAATTGGGAAACAGAAGTAGGCGGCTCTCTGTGAAATCAAGGCCAGTCTGGTCAATGCAGCAAGTTCCAGGCCAGCTGGAGCTAGAGGAAGACCCTGTCTCAAAGAGAGTACCCCAAAAAAGCTGTTAAATGAATGGGAACTATAAGAGAGTCTGCCCCTTCTGGGCCAGGATAAAGAGGATATTAGGATTATAGCTCCTTTCTATCTCTCTTCACTTCCTGGTTGCCATGACATAAATGAGCCTCCACCCACGACTGCTCCCACCATCCTGTGCTGCTACTGGCCAAGTGGCCGTGGCAAAACTTCTAAATCCGTGAGTTAAAAGAATCCGTTCCTTTGGAGGACTGGGGATGTAGCTTGACCTGGAAGTACGAATACCTAAATTCAATCCCCAGGAATTGAATACCGGAGACAGAAGCAGGAGAATCAAAAATTCAAGGTCATTCACAGTTCCATAGCAAATTTTTTTTTTTTTTTTTTTTTTTTGGTTTTTTCGAGACAGGGTCTCCTTGTAGCCCCAGCTGTCCTGGAACTCACTTTATAGGCCTTGAACTCACAAAGATCTGCCTGCCTCTGCCTCCCAAGTGCTAGGATTAAGGGCGTGCGCCACCACGCCTAGCTTACCATAGCGAATTTGAGGCCAGCTTGGACTACATGAGACCCTATCTCGAGAAAGAAAGGAAAAGGAAAGAAAGAAGAAGGGAGGGAGGGAAGAAGAGGCAGGAGAGGTTTAGCAGCGCTGAGACTTCATCCTGGCTGAGAGGGGCAGACTCTCCTCCATTGCCCATCCATTTAACAGCTACTCTGAGTAGCAAGATTGGGGTTAAGGCTCCAGCTCAGTGGTAGAGCACCTGCCAGCATCGCAAGGCTCTCCCTAAGTTCATCCCAGAGGGAAAAAGGTAGAGACAGGGAGGCACAGAGGTAGAGAGAAAAAGGGAGACAGAGAGGTTTTCTGGGAGTAGGCTCTGAACAGTCTCTGAACATTCTATGACTCAAACATGTCAGCAGGCATCACAAATATGCTCATGTGATTCCGAAAAAGAGATTTGGATGGAGTCAACAATCCCAGCCTGAAGTCTGACACAACTGGTTTGCATATTGGTTCTGACACTTGCCAGGTATATTAGGTAAGTTTCTCAGCCTGGGTGAACCACAGTTTCCTTGTCCATATACTTGTACAATGTCTATCAGTCAGCAATATTAGGAAAATTACTCAAAACCAGAGTGATGAATCAGCCAGCAGAGTGTTGAAAATGTAGCAGATGCTCAGTAGATATGAACTGCCTTTCTTTTCATTTTCTTTCACTTGTTGGGTCGTGCTGTGGTCAAAGACTCTTCCAAAGAATGCTGGTGCACACTAATATCCTCAGCTCCTGGAGGGAGAAGCAGGAAGCCTGGGTTACATGGTGGATTCTAGGACAGCTACAGACCAAACTCTGTCTCCCTGTCGGGAGTGAGAGAGGGCTCTCACTTGCTTTTTCAGAGGGCCTGGATTTAGGTCCCAGAACCCATATCAGGTAGCTCACAACCACTTGAAACTGCAACTCCAGTGGATCCAATGCCCTCTCCTGGTCTCTATGGGCACCTGTCCACACATGGTATATATGCCCATACATATATACATATATACATACATACGTACACACATAAAAATATTTTTATCTTAAAATATTTTTTGTCTTTTTGAGACAGGGTCTCCCTGTAGCCCCAACTGTACTAGAACTCATTACGTAGACCAAGCTGACCTTGAACTCACAGAGATCCGTCTACCTCCACCTCCCAAATACTGGGATTAAAGACATGCACCACCACGCCCAACTTATTTTAAATTTTTTTTTTCTTTTTTGGTGTTTTCGAAACAGGGTCTCCCTGTAGCCCCAGCTGTCCTGGAACTCGCTCTGTAGACCAGGCTGGCCTTGAACTCACAAAGATCCACCTGCCTCTGCCTCCCAAGTGCTAGGATGATTAAAAACAGAGCTCCTGCTATAGCTCAGTGGGAAGGGCACCTGCCTAGTAAGAGGCCCCGGGTTCAATCACCAGCACCACCTAAAATGGGGTGTTGGGCCACACAGGCCTTTATGGAATCCCTGACACTCCAGAGGTGGAAGCTGTAGGATCAGGCTTGGCCTCAGATGGCTAGAGGCCCACAACAAAAGAAAATTCAGAGCCTCGATAAGACCCTATTGCTGAAGACGCCACATTCCTGGGCTGCACAGCGTAGGGAGATCAAGCTGGATCTGAGAGGGAAGCTTCTTCCCTGTCTGCTAACTTTCATAATGCTGGAAGATACTGAGCAGGCTGCTGGGGAAGAAAGGATGTCAGTGGTCTTACCTTCTATGATCCCTACAGACCGTAATATCAACCTGCTAGGTGAGATGTGCCCGCATGAACAACTGTAGCATGACTGTTATGGGATAACCAACCACTCTCCACATGGGAGACTCCATACCTTGTACTCAAAAACCCAAGGTAGGGGAGGTCTTAGAACCTGGCCAGGACTCAGTTCTGTTGATTAGCTAAACAATGTTGAACCACCATCTAAATCTATGTGTTTCCACTCATGGACAATTAACACCCAGTCATAGTCACATCGAGTGAACTGTGATGAAGGCAGAGTTTTATGGCTTCACAGGGTGCTGAGAATAAGTGACAGCTAAATGCTTGGGACATTTGTAACATCCTGTCCAAGATTTTGGGAACACACAGAAAAGGGGAAATATTGTACAGTCCAGAAGATAGAAGGGCTGAAAAATGCTATTTTTGCAGTGATAGGTAGGCAATGTTTTCATGAACTCTCAATAGCTATGGATGACTGCACCAGATATGCACAAGAAAGGGCTCATCAAAAACAGACAGGGCTGGAGGAGGGACACTGCTGAACTATTTCCTACTGGTAGATTTGGGGAAAGAGGGAGTCCCTGCCTTCAGTTGTCTACCCATCAGTAATCTCACCAGGTTCCGAAGGAGTGGCCTATTCCAGTGATCATATAGACAGCCCAGGTTAAACTAAATGACTCACACAGCTAAACAAGTCACAGAGATAGAGAGATGCCTCAACAGTTACGAGCACTGGGTGCTCTTGCAGAGGTCCCAGGTTCAGATCCCAGCACCCACATGGCAGCTAACAACCATCTGGAACTCTAGTTCCAGGTAATCTGACACCACCATGGGCAGTACACACCATGGGTACACTTACGTACATGCAGGCAAGACATTTGTACACATAAAATAAAAATAAATCATTATTCTGGGAAAGATGGGGGGTAAGGATAGGAGGGAGGTAAGAGAGAGTGGAAAGTACTCAGAATGCACTGTATACGTGTATGACAGTGTCAACAAAACAGAAGAAAAGGCTGGGTGTGGTGGTACACGCCTTTAATCCCAGCACTGGGGAGGCAGAGGCAAGTGGATAGCTGGATCTCTGTGAGTTCAATGCCAGCCTGGACTACAGAGTAAGTTCCAGGACAGCTGGGTCTACAGGGAAACCCTGTCTCAAAATACCAAAAAAAGTAAGTTTTTCTCTAGGGTCTTGCAATCTCCAGTCATGTGTACTTGGCTACATCTATAGTACCACACGTGAGTTTCCTTCTACTGAATGGGCATTAAATTAATTAGCCAGCTGTTGATTACCCCCAAGATATAAGTACCATTAATCCACTAATAGAGATTTTTTGCAGGGCCTGTCACTTTCCTTTCTTTATTTGTCTTTCTTTCTTTCATTTGGTTTGTAAACTTTATGGCTGGATGGAATCATTGACCATTTTTTGTGCTTTGGAAGCTTGTACAATTTTTTAGTATTTTCTGATACAATAAGAGCTAGTCTTCAGGGAAGAGGCTGCCAGATCAGATCCAGCTGGATTGTTCCAAGTCCCAATAGGAACATTTTACCTTCAAGTTCTGGGAGGCAATTATTTGTGTTATTTTGGAAGACTCCTACACTACCCTGACCTACAACTTGGAGGTTTCCCTTAACTTCCTGCCACTATGTGTATATATATATATATATATATATATATATATAAAATGTATTTATATTTTTAAAAGCCCAGGGAGCACAGACAGATGAGCACCGGAGGGGCATGCCGCCACAGGACAGTGTCCTAGCTGCAGACAGGCCGGGGCCGACCTCCTCCCCCAGGACGAGCCTCTCCTCCAGGGCCGACCTCCGCAGGGCAGCATCTTCTGGGCCTCTGCTGCTTCTCTTAATGCACTTCTTTATGGTTTTTTCTTTTTTCTTTTTTTTTTTTTAAAAATGACCAATGGTGTTAATAAATAAANAAAAAAAAAAAAAAAAAAGAAAAGAAAAAGCCTTGAATAATCCGATGTAAAAATTTAGGAGAAAAGCCAGCATACGACTTTAATCCCAGCAGTCAGGATGCGGAGGCATGTGGCTCTGTGAGTTCAAGGCCAGCCTGGTCTACAAAGTGAGTTCCAGGACAGCTGGGACTATAGAGAGACCTTGTCTCAAAAAACAAAAACAAAAATAAATTCAAAAAGGAGAAATAAGAATTTTCCATAAAATTGTTTAAAATAAGGTCTTTGGGGCTGGACAATCGCTCGGTGGTTAAGGGCTCTAGCTGCTTTTGCAGAGGACTAGGGTCTGATTCCTAGCACTCACATGATGCCTAACAACTGTCTATAACTCCAATTCTAGGGGATCTGAAGCCCTCTTCTGACCTGTGTTTGCATTGCATGACCTGGATGCACTTACATACATTCAGGTGATACAATCATATGAACAAAATAAAAAATAATTTATTTTTATTTTTTTTATGTGTATGAGTGTACTGTCTGCATGTAGGTTTGTGCACCCGTGTCGTGCAATGCCTCAGAGGTCAGAAGAAGAGGGTGTTGGATTCCCCTGGAACTGGAGTCAAAGACAGTTCTCAGCTGCCATGTGGGTGCTGGGGATCAAACCCGGGTCCTCTGCAAGAGCAGTGGGTGCTCTTAACCGCTAGGCCATTTCTCCAGCCCCAAAATAAAAAAATTTTAAATATGGTCTTTTATGCCAGGCCTTTAGTCTCAGGACTTGGGAGGCAGAGGCAGGCAGATCTCTGTGAGTTCCAGGCCAGCCTGGTCTACATAGTGAGTTCCAGGCCAGCTGGGGCTACCGGGAGACCCTGTCTCAAAAAAGACAAAAAAAAATGGTCTTGCCGGACGTGGTGGCACATGCCATTAATCCTAGCACTTGGGAGGCAGAGGCAGGAGGATCTTTGTCAGTTCAAGGCCAGCCTGGTCTACAGAGTGAGTTCCAGGACAGCTGGGGCTACAAGGAGACCCTGTCTCGAAAAGACCAAAAAAAAAAAATTGTCATTTATTTATCACTAGTTTTTATTTATTCTTTGTGTGTGTGAGTGTGTGGGAGTGTGGGCGTGCAGTGGTGTGCGCATGGAGGACAACTCTGTGGAGTGGGTTCTCTCCTTGCACGGTGGGTTCCCAGCTTGTCAGCTTGCAGGGCCATAAGCCTTGGAGCCATCTTACAACCCTGCTACTAGAATTTATTAAATTATTTCTTTATTTATTATTTATTTATTTGTTGCGTGTGTCATCGTGATGTCTGTGTGTGGGAACATGTGTCATGTCACACATGCAGTCGGTTTTCTCCTTCCACCTTAATGTGGGTTCCAGGGCTAGAACCCTCGTACCAGGCTTTTGAGGCATGTGCCTTTACCTGGGGGACCACCTGGCTGGCAGTGTGCTCAGAATTCATTATTGTATTAGTAAATCTATAAAATTGAGGCCATGAGTAATTATTGCCTGGATTCGTCCACTCTGTTGTTAAGGAGGGGCACTATTTCTGTCAGTTAAAAAAATGGCTTTCAAAGAATAAATAATAAATAAATAAATAAATAACAAAAAAAGTCTTTCAAGCTTTTTTTAAGTAAGAAGGCTGAGAAATGGAAACTTATTTACCTGCTACCAACCAAGACAGCAATAGAGCTGAGTGGCTAATTAATTGTGTGGGTTTTGGAGCCCCAGAGCCTGCATTTAATCCATACTTCACCAACTGTGTGTGGGTGCATGTGAGCCAGCTAACAAATTCTTGTTGTGAACTTGTAACTGAGGTCTGCAGACAGTGCCCAGGCTAGCACACTGCAGGCTCCCCGTCCCCTCCCCACCCAGTCCTGAACTCGCCTCTAGAGCCTTCTGGTCTCCTCTTTTCTCTCCCCTCCCCTCCCCTCCCCTCCCATCCCCTCCCCTCCCCTCCCCTCCTGTGGAGAGCAGGCGTTGGCCAAAATGGCACTTTGGACCCTGGCCAGGTCTTATCGCCTGATTGTGGCCTGACTGCCCAGCTCATTCCCCAGCCAATAAGAGAACGCCAAACCTGAACCCTCATTAGCATGTCCGCTGACTTCCATATATTGTGCATACCGCTTACAGACCAATGAGAGACCGCCATGGTGCTCACACCCTAGCAGGAGGCGGGGTTGAGGGAAGAGATTATTAGTAGGGGACACGGGAAGGGGAAAGGGAGAGTTGATGTAAGAGTTGCCTGAATAAACTGCGTCTGGAAGAACAAGAATGTGTCCTCTCCTTTTTCCTGCCGGCCGGGAACAGAGCGACAAGGAGAGCGACAAGTGGTGGCCCGGATGGGGAACCTCTGTCAGTGCGAGCACGGTTCAGAACCAGACGCAGGCAGGTGGGCTAGCCGGTAAGCTCCCAGGTAAGTGGGACAATTAAGGCTCCCTGGGAAAGGGGCCAATTAAGGTTCTCGGAAGTAGAGACTATGGGGAATTCAAATTCAATACGGCCAATGCGCAATACCTTAAAGGAACTGCTGAAAATGAAAGGAATTGGCATAAAGACCCAAATTTTAGATGAGTTCTTAAGAGCAGTAGATGAGATCATGCCTTGGTTTCTTGTGACTGGAAACCTCACGCCACATTGCTGGGAAAAGTTGGGGGGGGACCTAATGTTTGCTGAGGAACAAGGAATTCTGCAGAGAGGTGTAGTTCCGATTTTGAAATTAATAGGAAATTGCTTGGGCGATAAAGGGAGCTGCACAGCAGAAATAAAA
>VZQC01014815.1:2101803-2113440 GCA_009823505.1 Rhizomys pruinosus | reverse complement strand
AAAAAAAAAGAGTTGCCTGAATAAAATGCGTCTGGAAGAACAAGAGTGTGTCCTCTCCTTTTTCCTGCCGGCCGGGAACAGAGCGACAAGGAGAGCGACAAGCGGCGGCCCGGACAGGGAACCTCCATTGGTGTGAGCACGGTTCAGAACCAGACGCAGGCAGGTGGGCTAGCCGGTAAGCTCCCAGGTAAGTGGGACAATTAAGGCTCTCACGAGTGAGATGATAAAGTTCCCCGGGAAAGGGGACGATTAAGGTTCTCGGAAGTAGACACTATGGGGAATTCAAATTCAATGCGGCCGTTGCACGATGCCTTAAAGGAACTGCTGAGAATGATCGCGCCCTGGTTTCTTGTGACCGGAAACCTCGCGCCACATCGTTGGGAAAAGTTAGGGAGGGACCTAATGTTTGCTGAGGAACAAGGAATTCTGCAGAGAGGTGTAATTCCGATTTGGAAATTAATAAGAAATTGCTTGGGTGATGAAGGGAGCTGCACAACAGAAATAAAAAAAGGGGAAAAACTTCTACAGCAGCTAAAAGAGGAACAGGCGCCACCCAAGGGGGTTGAGGATGAAGAGCAGGATATGTCAGCTGATGAGTTGGAGAGTTTGGTAGAAAGCATGGAGCAAGTGAAGGTTAACATACAGCCGGCAGGCCCGGGACCTCCGCTACAGCCGACGGCCCCGGGGCCCCCTCCGCCTTTTGCGGTACCTGGCACTTCGTTTCATCCGGAGTGCTGGAGGGAGGTAGCCGCTCAAAATCCAGCCCTATGTTTTCCGGTCTTCCAAAACCAACAGGACGATAACCGTTATCATGAGCCACTCGATTTTAAAATCATTAAAAAAATTTGTGGCAAGAATGGTGGAGGCAGCAGGAAAAGTATTTGGTGACCCTGACACTGCCATGCCGCTTGTTAAACAATTGGTATTTGAACAATGTACAAAGGAGTGTAGGCAGGCAATAAACCCTTACAAAAATAAAGGCTTTGAAGTGTGGATGAAGGTCTGTCGGGAATTTGGCGGCCCTCTTACCAATTCTGGCCTAGCGGCTGCAGTCACGCAAATGACAAAAGGGCAGATGGGAATGGGGCGGCGAGGGTGCTTAAACAAATGGTAATTATGGGGCCCGTGCAGCGGGGGCTTCCTCTGCCCTCAGCAATTCCAAGACGCTGGCCCATTATAATTATAGATAAAAGATTGCTTCTTTTCCATTCCCCTTCACTCTCAAGACACGGTAAGATTTGCTGTCACTGTCCCCTCTATAGTCATAACAGTGTTTCAGACCTTTAATGCTCCTTTCACCCGAGTGGTTCAAGATGTGGAAGTGTGGGATACTCGTGATGATGGTGCCATGGCCCATGGCGATGACGGAAGAGCTTCGTTGGGGGCTGATGACAGTGTTCGCTAAACCTATCCCGGTCACCCAATCAGCGCAAGTATTCCCCCGCCTTTTTGTCACTCAATTAAAGGGTTGATTTTGTGCAGGATCAGCTCGACGTGCTTATACAGATAGCACAGTTGGGGAGTGAATGGAGACATTCTGGGCTCTACATTACCTCTGTACCTTTTCAGAATCTGAGCCATGCAGCTAATCTATCACGCAGTCTCTCATATCATTTAACAAGAAACTGGTCCGGTGAACTCGACTCTCTATTGGAAGAACTCCGCTCATCCATCGTGCACATCGATTCTACACGAGTAGACTTGTTCATGTCGGAGGGTTTTATCTCTTGGATGTCGAAGGCGGTGTCTCACCTACAGCAGTGGGCTGGAATAGCGGGTTTGGGTTGCAGTATAATCCTGCGCGGGTCATTGTGTCTGTGGTGTCTGATGCGAATGCGGAACAATCAGCGCAGAGAAAGAGCGTTCTTCGTGCAGGCTCTTGCCGCTATTGAACTGGGCAGTTCACCTCAAGTTTGGCTTGGCATGCTAGAGAAGTAGTCAAAGACGGGTAAGACCCGCTGCATGTATTACCAACCTAAGACAGGGAACAAACCGATGCTGTTTGTTTGACCCCATGACGGGTAAGGAATACCTCTGCAGGGGCAACCTAAGACAGGCATTCTCTCTGCCATATTATAAAAGAAAGGGGGAGATGTGGAGAGTGGGCGTTGGCCAAAATGGCGCTTTGGACCCTGGCCAGGTCTTATCGCCTGATTGTGGCCTGACTGCCCAGCTCATTCCCCAGCCAACAAGAGAACGCCAAACCTGAATCCTCATTAGCGTGTCCGCTGACTTCCGTATATTGTGCATACCGCTTACAGACCAATGAGAGACCGCCACGGTGCTCGCACCCTAGCAGGAGGCGGGGTTGAGGGAAGAGATTATTAGTAGGGGACATGGGAAGGGGAAAGGGAGAGTTGATGTAAGAGTTGCCTGAATGGAAGAACAAGAGTGTGTCCTCTCCTTTTTTCTGCCGGCTGGGAACAGAGCGTCAAGGAGAGCGACACCCTCCCCTTTCTTTTCTTTTCTTTTCTTTTCTTTTCTTTTCTTTTCTTTTCTTTTCTTTTCTTTTCTGGTGTTTTTGAGATAGGGTCTCCCTTTACTCCCAGTTGGCCTGGAGCTCACTCTGTAGACCAGACTGGCCTCAAACTCACAGAAATTCGCCTGCCTCTGCCTCCCAAGTGCTAGAATTAAAGGCACGCGCCACCACACCCGGCCCTTCTGGTGTTTTCTAAGAGACTGGAAATGGTTCACCTGAAGTATTAAAATAATGAAAACCATGAAAGGTGAGGTGGCCATCAGATATGTTCTAAGGCCTGGCTGACTTCAGCTTGTTTGTGTATTTGTCCACATCTCAGTTGTATTAATGAATTTTAGAGCTACTTTTCTGCCAATTCATGGTACCCAAACTCACCAGGCAGCCAGAAAACAATCTTTCAACCTAGAAACTGCTTTGCTGCTTCATAAGTAAAAGTGAAAAAGGTAACTGGTGTTTACTAAGTGCCTACATTTTGAGCTAAGCGCTTTACTTTGCCATTTCACGGTCTCAGCAAGCTGGGCACTTATTTGCCCCATTTTTCCAAGTAAAGAAATGAAACCTCAGAGCAGCTATGCCAGGCTTCCAAAGCTCACACACAAGAGTCAGCTCTGCCCCTCTACTGCCTCCATTAACATTTGGCATCTCTTCATGACACCTTCCCCTGATTAAACACTAGCTAGACCTTGGTTTTTATGGTGTGCCAACCTTTGGGAAACGCAGCAGAGAGCTCTAGTCCTCATTCTCCCTGATACATGTCCTCGTTCACTTGGGTCCCTGTTGCCTCCATAGCCACTTAAACAGAAATCCGCTAAGGAAATGTCAGCATGACTTCCCTCACGCACTGGCAGGCCCCTTTGACACAGTTTAGAAGAACCCTCAGAAATCTTTTCTGGTGAACTGACACCCTTCCTGGGCTTCAGAAAGAAGTAGAAAGGCTCCTTCCAGCAGCCACACAGAGAATAAGGCAGGCAGATTTTATCTTTTTGGGCAGGGGGAGTAGGTTGAGACAGGGTCTCCCTGTAGCCCCAGCTGTCCTGGAACTCACTGTGTAGACCAGGCTGGTCTTGAACTCACAAAGATCCACCTGCCTCTGCCTCCCAAGTACTGGGATTAAAGGCCTGCACCACCACGCCTGGCTTGATCTGTTTGTTTTTTAATTGAACGTTTTATTTTGAGACAAGTGTGGAGTTAGAGGTCCTCATAAGAAAATGACAGGGGCTGGAGAGATAGCCTAGCGGTTAAGAGTACCGACGCTCTTGCAGAGGACCCGGGTTCGATCCCCAGCACCCACATGGCGGCTAAGAACTGTCTGTAACTCCAATTCCAGGAGAACTCCAGTTCCAGGGGAATCCGAGACCCTCTTCTGACCTCCGCGGCATTGCACGACATGGGTGCACAGACCTGCATGCAGACAATACATTCATACACATGCAAAAAATAAATAATAAAAAAAAAAAAAGAAAATGACAGAAGCTGGGCTACATGGAGACCCTGTCTCAAAACAAACAGAAAAACCCCACGACAACAAAAAGAATATGACAGAAAAGAAAGAGAGAGAGAGAGAGAGAGAGAGAGGAAGGGAGGAAGGAGAAAGAGAGAAAGAAAGAAAGAAAGAAAGAAAGAAAGAAAGGAAAGAAAGAAAGAAAGAAAGAAAGAAAGAAAGAAAGAGAGAAAGAGAAAGAAAGGAAAGAAAGGAAGGAAGGAAGGAAGGAAGGAAGGAAAGAAAGAGAAAGAAAAGAAAGAAGAAAAGAAAGGAAAGAAAGGAAGGAAGAAAGAAAGAAAGAAAGAAAGAAAGAAAGAAAGAAAGAAAGAAAGAAAAAGAAAGAAAGGCAAGCTACAGAGTGATCCCAAGGACCTTTTCCCCAGTTTCCCTTTTGCAAGTAATTTCCCTTTTGCAAGTAATTTCTTACAAAACATACCACAAGGGACTACACAGATGCTCAGTGTGTAAAGTGTTTGCTGCACAGGCATGAAAACCTGAGCTGGGCTCCTCAGCACCCATGTAAAAAGCCAGGCATGGCAGGGTGCACGTGTAACCCTGGAGCTGGGGAGGAGAAGTAGGTGGATTTCAGGGCCCAGCTAGACAGCTAGTTTAGCTGAAAATGCAAGGTCCAAGCTCAACAAGAAACCTTGTCTTCAAAAACAAGGTGTGTGTTGGGGCGGGGGAGGGGGGCGGGGGAGGGCAGGGGGGTGAGCAGTAGAGAGCTGCCTCAACAGCCAAGAGCACTGACTGCTCTTGCAGAGGACCCGGGTTCTATTCCCACAACCCAGAGTTCAATTCCTAGCACCCACATGGTGGCTAACAACTGTCCAAAACTCAATTTCCAGGGGAACCCAGTGCCCTCCTTTGACCTCCATGGGCATTGCATGACATGGGTGCACTTATACACATGCAAGCAGTACACTTATTTTTATTTATTTATTATTTATTTATTTATTTATTTATTTATTTATTTATTTATTTGTATGAATGTACTGTCTGCATGTAGGTCTGTGCACCTGTGTAGCGCAATGCCATGGAGGTCAGAAGAGGGTATTGGATTCCCCTGGAACTGGAGTTCTCCTGAAATTGGAGCTACGGATGGTTCCCAGCCGCCATGTGAGTGCTGGAGATTGAACCCGGGTCCTCTGCAAGAGCAGTTGGTGCTCTCAACTGCTAGGCCATCTCTCCAGCCCCGCAGGCGGTACACTTATACACATAAAATGAAAATAAAAAAGCCGGGCACAGCAGTGCATGCCTTTAAACCCAGCACTTGGGAGGCAGAGGCAGGCAGATCTCTGTGAGTTCAAGGCCAGCCTGGTCTACAGAGTGAGCTCCAGGCCAGCTGGGACTAAAAGGAAGACCCTGTCTCAAAAATACCAAAAAAAAACAAAAAGTAAAAATAAGTAAAGCTGGGCTTGGTGCTGCATGCCTTTAATCCCAGCACTGGGGAGACAAAGGCAGACAGATCTTTGTGAGTTCAAGGTCAGCCTGGTCTACATTGTAAGTTCCAGTCTAGCTGAGGCTATAGGGAGACCCTGTCTCAAAAAGACCAAAAATAAATAATTTTAATAACAGGTTACAGAACATTGAAGATAGCCAACCTGACGTGTAGCTTATGTGCAGGAAGGCTAAGGTGAGATGACACACACAAGAATAATAGATCATCTTTAAAAAACATCAAAAGGAAATCCAGGCGCGGTGGCGCACACCTTTAATCCTAGCACTCGGGAGGCAGAGGCAGGTGGATCTTTGTGAGTTCAAGGCCAGGCTGGTCTACAGAGCGAGTTCCAGGACAGCTGGGACTACAGGGAGACCCTGTCTCAAAAAAATAAAAAATAAATAAATAAATAAATAATAAATAAAAGAAATAAAAACATCAAAAGGGAGGAATGGGATGGGAGGAAAGAGAAAGAAAGGAGGAATGCAGGGTGATAAAGATTGAAGAGAACTTGGTTGGTAGAGTGCTGGCCAAGCCTGCATGTGGCCCGAGTTTGTTCTCCAACATAGTATGAACTGGGTATGGTGACAGTGAGTTCTAGGACAGCTGGGGCTAAAGGAAGACCCTGTCTCAAAAAGACAAAAATAAAAATAAATAAACAAATAAATAAATAAATAAATAAATCCAGGCATGGTAGGAATGGTAGTGTACACTTGTAATCCCTGAACTCGAGGGGCTGAGGATGGAGGGTTGCAGTGAATCCAAGGCTAATCTGGGCAAAACCTTATCTCAAAAAGACAAAAATAAAAATTTTTAAAAAGGAAGAGAGAAATACATGTAAAATATAATGACAGGAGCCAGGTGTGGTGGCACATGCCTTTAATCCCAGTACTCGGGAGGTAGAGGTGGGTGGATCTCTGTGAGTTCAAGGCCATTCTGGTCTACAGAGCAAGCTTCAGGACAGCTGGTACTAAAAGGGAGACCCGGCCTCAAAAATACCAAAAAAAGGAAAAAAACTAAAAAAGAAAAAATATATAGTGACAGGGTGATACAGGATATTGGTATTTTATGCCACAGTAACTGTAGAAATGAAGCCAAGCCTCCTAAGATCAGGTAGACTCAGCTCCCTTAAGGGAACCTGTGGACTTCTATTGCTTTTCCCAGGTGGGCAAATTTGGTAACTTTCCAGGAGACACGGGCATGACTTCAAGTTGCACTTCTCATGTGCAAACAGCCTGTCCTCGTCTTCCTGGCCTTGTACATGGTGGGCTACAGGCGGTGCCTTACCCCAGGGGCTGCTCTTTCTCCTGTTGTTGACGTCACTCTATGTAAACATTCTGGCCTCCTGGTTTGGTTTGGGCTTCATGCTAAACCTCAGGGATGATGGGGACTTGAGCTGCTGAAAGAGTATGAGGCCAGGACACAAAGGTATACCCATTTCACTGGGTAATAGGCCAAGTGACCCTGCGTGATAGTCTTGGGAAAACAGTTGGGCTGATCAGAACCAAGGACATGTGGAGCTAAGAGAGTCTGACTTAGAAGTTAAGGCAGAAAAGGGGCCAGGCCTAATATGAAGACCTAGACGCCAAGCCTTTCTTTGCATTTTAACCATGCATCACACATCTACAGGCTCTGGTAAAGAGTCAGCACGATTAGCAAAGCTGACTTTAACAGGCCAGCAGGATGGCTCTGTCTTAAGGTGCTTGTCACCAAGACTAACACCCTGAGTTCAAATCCTGGATCCGCTTGATGGAGGGAGAGAAGTGATTCCTGCAGCTGTCATCTGACCTCCATACTCATAATGTGGCACGTGTATACACACACACACACACACACACACACACACACGCGTGCGCGCACGCGCACACACGCACGTCAGAGGCATTAACTTTGCTGAAGGTGGTGAAAAACTAAGAAGTTCAGCTATCTGACCCCAAAGATCAGTGAATTTTGTTTTATTTGGGGGGGTTGGGGTTTTTGTTGGTTTGTTTTTGAGATGCTGCCTTTCATTTTTTGTTGTTGTTGTTCTTTTTTCATTGTTGTTGTTCTTTTTTGAGACAGGGTCTCCTTTTAGTCCCAGCTGGCCTAGAGCTCATGCTGTAGACCAGGCTGGCCTTGAACTTAGAGAGATCTGCCTGCCTCTCCCTCCCAAGTGCTAGGATTAAAGGCGTGCACCACCACGCCCAGCAAAAACAATGAATTTTTTTTTTAGATACTGCCTTTTTAAAAATTTATTTATTCTTGTATGTGTACGAATGTACTATCTGCATGTAGGTTGGTGCACCTGTGTCGTGCAATGCTGAGGAGGTCAGAAGATCGGATTCCCCTAGAACTGGAGTTAAAGATGGTTTTCTTTTTTTTTTTAAATAAATTTTTAAAATTTTATTTATTTTTGTATGTGTATGAATGTACTGTCTGCATGTAGGCAGAGGTCAGAAGAGGGTCTCGGATTCCCCTGGAACTGGAGTTCTCCTGGAATTGGAGTTACAGACGGTTCTCAGCCGCCATGTGGGTGCTGGGGATCGAACCCGGGTCCTCTGCAAGAGCAGTCGGGGCTCTTAACCGTTAGACTATCTCTCCAGCCCCTAAAGATGGTTTTCAGTCGCCATGTGGGTGCTGGGGATCGAACCCGGGTCCTCTGTAAGAGCGGTCGGCGCTCTTAACCGCTAGGCCATCTCTCCAGCCCAACCTTTCTATACCAGTCCAGAACTTACTATGTAAACCAACGTGACCTTGAACTTGCCTTTACCTCTAGGGTTGCAGGTGCCCAGCTAGATTGATTATTTATTTATTTATTTATTTATTTATTATTTATTTTATGTGTATGAGTGTACTGTCTGCATGCAGGTTGGTGCACCCATGTCATGCAATGCTGCAGAGGTCAGAAGAGGGTGTCAGATTCTCCTGGAACTGGAGTTAAAGAGAGTTCGGTTCTTAGCCACCACGTGGGTGCTGGGAATGGAACCCAGGTCCTCTTCAAGTGCAGTAGGTGCCCTTAACCGCTGAGCCACCTCTCCAGCCCCATAGATTGATGATTTTTTTTTAATTTTATTTATTTTCGTATGTGTATGAGTGTACTGTCTGCATGCAGGTCTGTGCACCCGTGTCGTGCAATGCCTCGGAGGTCAGAAGAGGGCTTCGGATTCCCCTGGAACTGGAGTTCTCCTGGAATTGGAGTCAGACAGTTCTCTGCTGCCATGTGGGTGCTGGGGATCGAGCCTGGGTCCTCTGCAAGAGCAGTCGGTGCTCTTAACCGCTAGGCTATCTCTCCAGCCCCAGATTGATGATTTTTTAAACCAACTAAACACAAGTGAAGCCAGGCAGGTATATAAGGTGTTGTTGTTTTTTTAAGCCAATGTTTTATTGAAACTCTGTGCATTTCATACAAAATTACTTTACAAATCAAATCTAGAGCTGTGCCCAAGGTTTTTTTCTCAGTAACAATTCCTCCAATTCCTCTCTTGTCTTACTTGCCATTTGTGTAGTAATCTCAACTCCCACTAGCTTTATACCTGATATAAGCCAAATGGCAATGAGATGATTAATTAGGAGCTCAGTCTATAAATATTCTAGCCTGGAGCCTAGTCTGGTACTCAGTGAAAAGCTGCTGAAAGGGGTCTTCAACAGGTAACAGGCTAAGAGCCCAGAGTTTATTTGCCTTTGGTCCCCCTGCAATGGTCCCTTCTTGAGTCAGTAGAGTAGAATGGCTGTAGTCAGAGATGAGGGAATGGAATGGGAGGGAACACAGACACAGAGTTTTGGTTTTACAAGATGAGGAATTATGGAGATTGCTGGTAATGATGGTTGCACGACATTATAAATATTTATTTATTTATTTATTTATTTATTTATTTTGTATTTTTGAGACAGGGTCTCCCTTTAAGTCCCAGCTGGCCTGGAGCTCACTATGTAGACCAGGTTGGCCTTAAACTAACAGAGATCTGCCTCCCTCTGCCTACTAGGATTAAAGGTGTGTGCCACAATGCCCGGCAACATTATAAACATTTAACACTACCTAATTGTATACTTAAATTGTGAATTTGCTTAAGAAACCAAATTTTGGGGTTGGGGGGACAATAGGTAGAACGTATGCCTAGCATGTGCAATGCCCTGGACTCAATCTTCCCTGTGTCACATGAAACCAGACTTGGTAGCATAACCTGCAGCGGCAGGAGGATCAGAAGTTCAAGGTCATCCTCAACTAGGAAGTGAATTCAAGGCCAGTCCAGGATACAAGAGGCCCTATCTCAAAAATACAAGAATCAGTCAGGCATGGTAGCGCACGCCTTTAATCCCAGCACTCAAGAGGCAAAGGCAGGTGGATCTCTGTGAGTTCAAGGCCAGCCTGGTCTATATAGTGAGTTCCAGGCCAGTTGGGGCTACAGGGAGACCTGGTCTCAAAAATAAAATAATAAAATAAAATAAAATATAAAAATAAAGTATAATAAAATAAAAATACAAGAATCAAATCTAACTTGTCTTGCTTCTGGAGAATTGTCTAACACGTAGATCTGCCAAAGAAGAAACACATAGATCTGGTTTTTCTTTACATTTTGTTTTATTTAGGTCAGTTTTCATGCATGCCAGGATATCTTTCAACTTGGTATGTAGCCCGAAATTACTCGATCTCCCCTGCCTTCACCTCCCAACTACTGGGACTACAGGCATGTATCATCACACATGGTTTCATGAATACTGGGTTTGAACACAGGGCTCCATGCATGCTAGGCAAGCATTCTACCAACTGATTTGAATCTCTGTCCCAAAAGTTTGTTTTCCAATCATGATTATTATAAAGCCTAGCATTGAAATGACAGAATGATAACAGGCCTGGGCAGTAAGAGTGTGTGTGTGTGTGTGTGTGTGTGTGTGTGTGTGTGTGTGTGTGGTGTGTGTGTTCATGTTCATGTGGGAGGGTACATGTGGGGATGGGGGAGGGATGCATATGTGCAGGGGCATGTGGAGGTCAATCCTGGCCATCATTCCTCCAAGGCTCTGCACTCCATTTTTGGTCTCTCACTGGAACCCGGGGCTCATGGATTAGGCTGGGCTGCCTGGCCACTGAACCCTAGGGCCTCGTTTATGCACAGCAAGCACTTTATCAACAGCCCCCACCTTTTAATTTTTTCCTTATGCTTCCTGCCTGGAACCCTCAATGTTTCCAACGGCCGTCCTGTTGTCAAGGGAAAAACTCCGAAATGTTGTAGCATTAGTTAAGGATACCTAAAATGGAGTCAAGAGGCTTTTGTTACTCAGATTTCAGACATGTCCACAGCTTAACCTTAAACTGGATTATAAACCTTGTCAACACACACACACACACACACACACACACACACACACACACATATCCCTCCAAAACCCAATTTTCTTTCTTTTCAACTAGATTGAGATTATTCTATGTGGGAGTTGATAATGCCCGAGCAGGTAGTGCAGAAGATGTGCAGGCTGGGAGTGGGTCACTTCAGTAACAGTCCAGGGACACAGGGCAGAGGGCGAGAGTCCAATGTCCAATTAATTTCATATAACAGGCCATATATATATATATATATATATATATACATATATATGTATATATGTGTATATATATTATATATGTACATTATTTATATATGTATATATATATATGTATATATATAAATAAACCACCTGCTGCTCCAGCCCATGGAGCTAGCCCAGGGGTGTATTGTGTCTGTATACCACATGTGAGGATGCACAGAGCCCTTGAGGCTGGAGTTAAAGGCAGTCATGAGTCATCTGTTGCCGGATGCTGGGAACTGGACTTCCAGGGAAGCAGGAGGTGCTCTTAACTGCTGAACCATTATTCCAGCCAAATTATCTCCTCTTTTTTTTTTTTTTTTACAGAGATTCATATGGGATATCTTCTCTTTTAAGATTCAAAAGTTGTCACTGGGCTTGGTGGGGACGCCTTTAATCCTAGCACTTAGGAGGCAGAGGCAGGCAGATTTCTGTGAGTTCAAGACCAGCCTGGTCTACAGAGTGAGTTCCAAGCCAGCTGGGGCTACAGAGAGACCCTGTCTCAAAAACATCAAAAAAAAAAAAAAAAAGAAAAAGATTCAGAAGTTGTCATTAAAGCCACAGTGCTCTCTGGTCTGGAACTCACTATGTAGACTGTACTGGCCTTGATCTTACAGAGATCTGCCTGACTCTGCCTCCCAAGCGCTGGGATTAAAGGTATGTACCACCATGTGAAGCCAGTGTACTTACATGCTGGGG
>VZQC01014815.1:2039676-2101582 GCA_009823505.1 Rhizomys pruinosus | reverse complement strand
ATCTGACCTCCGCGGCATTGTACGACACGGGTGCACAGACCTACATGCAGACAGTACATTCATACACATACAAAAAAAAAAAAAAAAGAACACTGGCTACTCTTTGCAGAGGATTCAGTTTGCAGCACACATAGTATCTCACAACTACCTATAATTCCAGCTCCAGGAGATCTGATGCCCTCTTCTGGCCTTGTAAGGCACTACTGCACATGCTGCACATACATACATGCAGGCAAACACACATACACAAAAAATAAAAATAAGTAGCAAAAAAAGAAGCATTAAAATTTTGTTAGCTTTTTTTTATTTATTATTTTTTTATGTGTATGAGTGTACTGTCTGCATGTAGGTTGGTGCACCTGTGTTGTGCAATGCCGCGGAGGTCAGAAGAGGGCGTCGGATTCCCCTGGAACTAGAGTTAAAGACAGTTCAGTTCTTAGCCGCCATGTGGGTGCTGGGAATCGAACCTGGGTCCTCTGCAAGAGCAGTGGGTGCTCTTAACCGCTGAGCCATCTCTCCAGCCCCATAGCTATTTTAAATCTATCATTTTCAGTTTTTGGTGTATGTGTGTATGTCTTTGGGGATTGAACATGTTAAATAGGCACTCTACCCACTACCAATAAGCTATATCCCAAGCCTTAAATCTTCTACCATTTGAAACCCCAAATTTTCCTAGCCTCCTGCTATTTAGCATGTGACCTCTAACTTTGACTTCAAGAAAATTGTACCTAAACTGAACTAGACTGTCACAAGTTTCTGGTTTTTTTTTTTTTCTCCTCTACATTTTATTTTATTTTGCGTTGGTTTTTTTTGAGCCATGGTCTTGCTCTGCAGCCCTGGAGTTGATTATGTAGACTAGGCTGACTTCAGTCTTGTAGCAATCTTCTTGTCTCTGCTTCCTGAGAAAGGGGATTGTAGGTATCAACCACCATGCCCAGTTTTCTTCTCCATTTAAACGTTTTTCTGTTATCTATCATATTACTTTTCTGATTTCTGAAACAAAGTATCTGGCATAGGCAATTCCAAGAAGGAACAATTTCTATTGGCTCACAGTTTGAGAGGATATTCCATCCTGGTGAAGTCACAACAAGGGCTTAGATAGTTGGATGATAGTTAGAATCCAGGTACAAGTCTGATGGTTCCTTTTAATCTATGTGAAAAACAACCTAAGGAAGATTATAAAGTTTAATTTCTCCTTGTCCTGAACAACTGCAAGAATTTGAGAGATACTGCTGCTTCGAAGAAAATAAGGATTGTTTCCCTATTACATTTGTACCTCTGTAAGCCTGTGTCATCCCAAGCACAAGCCAAGAAGTAATTAGTTGTAAAAACTGAAACTGCCTACTCCCCCAGCTTATGGTTTATGTTAACATGATTTATTGTTCTATTGTCCTCATTGGCAGCACTTTACTCTTTTGGGAGACTTGCTTAGGTGAACACCTTTTGTACATCACAGAAAAACCACCAACTCAATTCTAAGAGAAATCAACAGCTTTCACTCTGGGCCCTTGGCCTAATCATTCTTCCCTGCTATTTTTATAAAACCTAAATTACTAGAATGTGATCTATACTTAACTCTACCTTTCCAAAATCTCAGTAAAATTGGATTTCGCCCTTGCTCTTTTGATACCATCAAAACTCTCTTGAGGTGGTAGGTAGGTCTCCCGTAGGCATAAATACTGTTCTCTTGTGTTGGCAGTATTTGGGGAGTTGACTTCCATATATACATGGGATTTTTTTTTTTAGGCATGATGTCTGTGAAGGAGACTGGGGAAGGAATGAGGAATAGGAGGAGATAGTGAGCCATCAGCTTACAAAGCAGGGCTGAGCCAAGCCAAGAGGAGAGAAGGAAGAGAGAAGGCAGCAACCCAGTTCTAAAGAGCTCAGAAAGGCCATCCCACTGGGAAAAGTACAGGTATGTAGCTCAGTTGATAAAGTGCTGGCCTAGCATGCAGAGCCCTGAGCTTGGTTTCCAGCACCTCAAGAAAGCTTGGTGTGGTGGCCCAGACCTAATCCCAGCACTCAGGAGGAAGGAGAAGCAGAGGTCAACTTCAGCTACACTGAAAATTCAAAGCTGGCCTGAGATACCTGTGATCCTACCTTACAGAAAAGAAAAAAANAGAGACCATTGAAATGGTGAAAGCTCTATTTATTTGAAAGCTCTAGTGGCTTCCAATGGAAGACCCATATGTGCACCCAAATTCCTATAGTATTTCTACACCTTTCTACAACTTTGCCAGGATAAAATTCAGAGTGGTTTTCAGTTTTAATTCTATTGTCCTCTTTTAATAACCAGTTGGTGTAGGACATACTTGGTTAAGTGACATGTCCACAATGAATGGGTAGAGTAGGGTTTTCTCTGAATCCTTGGTTTCTAATTGTTTATTTGAACAAATTCATGATTTTTAAATTTTTTGAATACTGAATGGTGGCTTATATGTTCAGTATTATTTTAAACTATTGATTTAAAACTTTACATTAATAATTTCCCTTTCCTACTATTGTGCCAAAGACAGAGGGACCATGTTTGTATGGGTGGGGTTCAGATGGCAACATTGAATGTTGGACTTAATATTTGCCTGTAAAACAAGTGACAACTCTGAATTGCAGAACTAATGTCAATCATAAGATAAAAGTCTGGCATGTTTCTTGCTTAGAATTGGTGACAGGAGAACAGTGGATAAGTAACACAGCTTGATATTCCAACTTGGATGTGACATTTTTCTGATGCTTACAAACAGCAAAATAGTTGTATTGAGAATTTTTTTGCCAGTTTCTAAATGCTCTTTTGGTTCTTTTTTTTCTCTTTTCCTCTAAGCCCCTCTGTTCTGGCTTTTGTAACTCCTCCTCCAGACTACAGCTTTGTTCCCCCTTCTTCCACTCCTTTCTGGTCAGGTACTGCTTTACTGCTTTTATATGTCTCTCCAACTTGCTTCTGTTTGCAAACACAATTTTGACTTCTATGTATGGCTTCTCATGTAAATACATCCCTTCCAAGACAGTCCCTAGCATCCCATTACACCCTGCACCTCACTCTTCCCTGCCATACAGTCATCGTTTGTCTTGGCATACCACCTGTTTGTAATAGTTATTATTTTATTTTATGTTGTATGTGTATGAGTGTACTTGCCTGCAGTATGTAAGTGCAATGCCTGAAAGTGCTCAGAAGAGGGCATTCAATCCTCTAGAAAGTGATCATTATGGACAGTTGGGTAGGTGCCATGTGGGTACTGGGAATGGAACCCAAGATCTCTGCAAGAGCAGCTCTGTTGCTCTTAATCTCTGATCCATCTCTCCAGTCCTGCCATGTCTTCAATTGTGATGGTTTTACCATGGTCTTGATGAGGTGGAGAGAGATGGTGGAATCTGATGGGAGAAGTGCTCTTTGAAAAACATCATCTCTGAGCATTAGAAATCACATGGCATTTGTGTATTTTCGACAAAAGAAACAACAAGAGCCAATCTTCAACCTTCCCCCAACAAGAGTCTATATTTCTTGCAAGTGAACCAGTATCCACAACTTCTGCAAGCTCTTCAGCATGTCCCGTGGTTCTTGATTTCTAATCAGAATGATAGTGGGAGTCGCGATCAGAACTAGTACAAAGCGAGGCCTGATCTCAGAGCTGCGACAATAGGATTGGGTAGACATTAATGATCAAGAATAAGAGAAGTAAAAAAGCTAATCGTCTACCTCCACTTTGTCTAGCTATATTTAAAGTTAAGCTAGTAATTTCCCAGTAAATATACTAAATCATTTTGAATACCTGCAAAGTATACAACCTTTTTTATAAGCGAGAAAAATTTTGCTGAGAAGGCCAGTTAAGCTATGCGTCAACCCAACCGTAGTTGACGACTGGTTTTTTCCATCTACAAGAGAAGTTTTTTTGAATGCAATGTGTCTTGAAAGCGAGTAGTGTGCGCTGTGCATGGAAATTCTCGTTAAGGAAACCTTATTAAGTAGTTTGTGTCCTGACTGTAAAACAAAGTGACTATTTTTTACTCCTTTTACAGTCTGACTCATACATGCCACGTTTATTTATGTATTGTATAATAAGGCGAATCGTAAAACAAACCATGTTTCCCCCTCCTATACATTTAATAAAAGCCGATCTGATAAGGCGCGAGACTTCCCTTATCTTGTCTCTTGTGGGCTCTCCCGGGCGCTGGCCGTAAGCATAACCCCGTCTTGCCATGAATGAAAGTACCTGACGTTAAACAGATGGTGTTTCTTGGCCTCTTAACTGTCTTCTCATTTTAAATTATAAGTCCCACATCTATGTCTATGTTGTTGATTCCTTTGATATTCAACTGCACCAATTTAATGAACCTAACTAATCCCCCCGAAGACACAGCTAATGATATCTAAAATTCTGGTATGATCTACGAGGATGGCACAGACACTTAAAGTCTTATCGACAGCTGAGCTTCATTCTGCATAAGAATAAGTTAGCAAGAATAAACTAATATCACCGAACCTCCACTAGCGTTTTTTTTATTATTTAAGACATGCCAAATGTTGGAGGGCTAAAGGAAGTATAGGAATCATGTGGATTGTTTGATGTTTTGCGAATACATGCTAGCTCTTCACATAAATTAAACATAACTGCAGCTTCCCCTAATAGTTTATTAAAGGGCTTGTGGGCAAGGACCTACACTAATACAGGTGATCGTAATCAGAAGGTCACTGTCGCGTATGAGATGATCATTCTTGCCAGTGTAAATTTATCTAAAGTTATTTAAAGTCGTAATTAGACGCGCCAACTAGGATTTAAACCATAGGTTTTTCTATAAAAACTGAGATCTTCTGGTTTCCCTTTTATCGAAAAACGGGTAACTGCCTCCAAAAGGCTATTACGGACGCCAACTGTACTTGACTGGATGTGATTCACTTTGGACCTTAGTGCAACCGATGGGCCTCCTTGAACCACCAAACGTGTCTCAAACTGCCTGACAATAGTGACTGTAAACTCTGATAAATCAGCCAAAAATTGCTGTCGCTTGACCTTTAAGATAATAAACACAAGAAAAAAAAAAAAAAAAAAAAAAAAAAAAAAAAAAAAGAGCCATTGGAGAGTTCAGGGGAGTCTTACATCTGAGAAGAATGGCCTGGCTTAGTGTCCACGTCCCTGCCAAGCTCAGCCATGAGCTAGGAAGAAACAGAGGAAGCGTGGCCAGCACTGACGTCAGCTGCTGGGCCCAGGTCTTAGCAGGAGAACTCGCAACATTCTTAGCACAGCTAGAATACACGGTAGATCTCTGAAAAGACACCTGGAAAAATTGGGGAAAAGGACACAGTAAATGAAAAAAAATTACCACAGAGTTCGAGTGAAATTTTTTATTAGTTCTGAAAAGCTAGTAAAAACAACTGGGATTTTTTGCTATTTTTAATGTGTGTGCCAAAGGCAATATTGTTCATTTATTAAGAACAGAGGAGCTGGAAGTGGTGGCACGCTCCCAGCACGCCAGCTCTGAAAAGCTGAAGCAGGACGGCCACACGTCCCAGCCAACCTGTTTCCCACGCTATCAGAAGACCCAGTCTCAAAGAAACAAACAAAATCAGATCACGGTGTTCTACCCAGATCACTGCCTTGTCCCACGCTGTTGCTATTTGGAGGTGGGGCTTGAAAAAGTAATTTGGGTTTAAATGAATTGTAAGAATGGGTCCCCATGGGGCTGCAGAGATGACTCAGTGGTTAAGAGCATTTGCTGCTGTTGCAAAGGACCTGATTCTGTTTCCCAGCATGGACTTGGTAACTAACAACCATCTATAGCTCCAGTTCTGAGGGATCTGACGCCCTCTTCTGGCCTCTCCAGGCACTGCATCAAGGTGGCATATTCATGCACATAAAATAAAAATAAAACTTAACAATAAAAAAGAATGGGGCTGAAGAGATAGTCTAGCGGTTAAGAGCACTGAATGCTCTTACAGAGGACCTGGGTTCAATCCCCAGCACCCACATGGCAGCTGAGAACCGTCTTTAACTCCAGTTCCAGGGGAATCCAACACCCTCTTCTGACCTCCGTGGCATTGCAAGACACGGGTGCACGGACCTGCATGCAGACAGTACATTCAGACACATGGAAAGATAAATAAAAAAAGAAAAGCACAGAACAATGTTAATAAAGAGTATTTAAAAATAAATAAATAAATAAATAATAATAAAAAAAAATAAAAATAAAAAAGAATGGGCTCCCTAGGAGGAAAGTCTGGGCCCGGGTATAGCTCATCAGTAGAACGTGTGCTTAGCATGCACAAGAGTCTAGATTAGATCCCCAGTATAGCTGAGACAGGCAAAAAAGCCCCTCCCAGCCCTTCTATCCCTACCCTCACCCCAAACATCCCTTATGGAAGAGAGCCCTCACCAGGAACTGAACCCTGCCCCACCTTGAGCTGGGACTCTAGCATCTAGAATTAGGAGAAATAAATATACATGTTTGAGGGGACGTTGGCTTTTTAAAATGTGTGTGTGCATGCGTGCGTGCGTGCGCGTGCGTGCGTGCGTGTGTGTGTGTGTGTGTGTGTGTGTGTGTGAAGGTACCCTCAGAGCCCAGAAGAGAGTGTCAGATGCCCTAGATCTAGAATTGCAGGTAGCTGTGGGTGGTCCATGGTGGGTGCTAGAACCCAAACTCTGGGTCCTCTGGAAGAGCAGTCAGCACTCTTAACCAATAAGCCATCCTTCCAGGCCTAGCTGTTTTGTTTGTTCGTTTGTTCTTTCTTTTTGAGACAGGGTCTCCCCGTAGTTCTGGCTGTCCAGGAACTCACTATGTAGACCAGGCTGGCCTTGAGCTCACAAAGATCCGCCTGCCTCTACTTCCCAAGTGCTAGGATTAAAGGTGTGCACCACCACGCCCGGGCTTGGTTTCCTGTAGCCCAGACTGGCCGCAAACCCACTATGTAGATGAAGATGACCTTGAGCCTCCTTCTGCCTCCACTTCCCAAGTGTCGGGATTACAGGCGCCACACTAAAGAACACTTCACCAACCCAACTACATCCTCAAATCAAGACACAAACATGTTGTTTCAGACATGCAGTCTAGGGGCTGGAGAAATAGCCTAGCAGTTAAGAGCACTGACTGCTCTTGCAGAGGACTTGGGTTCGATCCCCGGCACCCACATGGTGGCTAAGAACCGTCTGTAACTCCAATTCCAGGAGAGCTCCAGTTCCAGGGGAATCTGAGACCCTCTTCTGACCTCCTCGGCATTGCACGACACAGGTGCACAAACCTACATGCAGACAGTACATTCATACACATACAGAAATAAATAAAAAGACACGCACTCTGTAGTTTGTTTCTTTGATGAGCTCAACTTCCCACTCGGCGAGAGCAGCAGACGCCCTTAACCCTCTGAGCCATCTCTCCAGCCACCTGTTTATTGCTTTCCCTTTTTTTTTTTTTTTTTTTTCCTTTTTTCTTTTTTTGAGATAGGGTTCTTCCGTAGCTCCAGCTGTCCTGGAACTCCCTATGTAGAAAAAACTGACCTTGGACTCTGATCGACCTAAGCCTCGTAAGTACTGGGATTAAAGGCGTGCACCACCATGCCTGGCTCTGTTCGTTGTTTTCTTTTCTTTTTTTGATTTTTTGGTCTTTTTGAGACAGGGTCTCCCTGTAGCCCCAGCTGTCCTGAAACTCACTCTGTAGACCAGGCTGGCCTTGAACTCACAAAGATCCGCCTGCCTCTGCCTCCCTAGTGCTAGGATTAAAGGCCTGAGCCACCACACCAGACAAATTTAACTAGCTTTTAAGAAAACAATGAAGCCAGGCGTGGTAGCGCCCGCCTTTAATCTTAGCACTTGGGAGGTAGAGGCAAGTGAGTTCAAGGCCAGCCTGGTCTACAGAGCAAGTTCCAGGACAGCTGGGGCTACAGGGAGACCCTGTCTCAAAAAGACCAAAAAGACCAAAAAAGAATATAGTGTTTGGGCCCATCTGAATCTGTGTTCCCAGATCATGGTCACATACATGGTTACAGAATAAATGATCTCTTAACTCCCTATTGAGGTGAGAGCTGTGTTTTGTTTTAAAGATTTTTTAATTATTTTGTTGTTTTTTTCTTTCTTTTTTTTTTTTTTTTTACATTTCAAAGGAGACAGTTTATTGGTTTACAGTCTCAGTTTGACTTCCAAGAAAAAATATTGGCATGTATTAGCAGTATCAGAAATTCCATCAGAATACACATATATATCAGTTATGGGAGACAGTCCAACTAGTAATACTTTCTCCATTCATAGCTGTACACAACACGGCCCTGAAGTTCATGAAGATGAAATTGAAATACTTTAAAATCTCATTCTTTGCACATGCTAAAGAAATCCTCAAGGTTCAACAATCCTCTCGTACTAGAGAGGAATTGTGGGTAGGGGCTGTTGTTTTTTCGAGACAGGGTCTCCCTGTAGCCCCAGCTGTCCTTGAACTAACTCTGTAGACCAGGCTGGCCTTGAACTCACAAAGATCCATCTGCCTCTGCTAGGATTAAAGGTGTGCGCCACCACGACCGGCATATTCTTAAAATTTTTATTTTAGACATACACACAGGAGGAGTCAGAAAGGAAGTTCTGAGAACAGATTGGCTAACTTGGTTTTAAAGAGTTAGATGGCCGGGCGTGGTGGCACACACCTTTAATCCTAGCACTCAGGAGGCAGAGGCAGGCGGATCTTTGTGAATTCAAGGCCAGCATGGTCTACAGAGTGAGTTCCAGGACAGCTGGGGCTTCAGGGAGACCCTGTCTCGAAAAGACAAAAAAAAAATTAAAGAGTTAGATGTTCTTGGATCAGGCACCACTGCAGTGTAGATCTGCCATGCAACCCTACTTGAGGCTGCTGCAGGCTAGGATTTTAGCAATTTAGGAAGGTACTAGACAAGACGTTGCCTTCTACCAGGCCAGCAGCTGCACTGTGACACCAACTGAACCCTTTCTTTGTTGTTGTTTTACTTGATTTTATGATAGAGTCTTACTCAGTAACTCTAACCTGAAACTCGCTACGTTTAGGCTGTCGTCAAACTCAGAGATCATTGGCCAGTTCCATAATACCTGCTCCCCTGGGCTTATTTATTGTTTGTTTATTTGCTTATTTAATGAAATAGGGTTTTGTGGTTGTTATTATTTTGTTTTGTTTTTGTAGCCCTGGATGATCTTGAACTCTAGTTGAGAATGACCTTGAACTGACCTCCTGCCTCAGTCTCTGGAAGGAGGGAATCTGTGGCCTGCAGAATCTCACCAGGCTTGGGTGGGGCTTTTCTCTTACTGCGGCCTCGGAGGCAGCATCTGCATTTTCTTTTTAGATAAAGCAAATTCCTAAGAAAACAAGAAGGGGGACTTTACAGAAGATAGCAGTGAAATCCTGGACTGGGAAAAGGTGAGAGAAAGGACTGTGAGGAGGAAGATAAATAAAAGATCAGGGGAGAGATTGGGAGAGGGGGAGTGGAAAATTAAAGTCCCCAATCATCACTTCACCTCCTAGCTCTCCAAATAGAAATGTGTCTCCTTCCAACCCCACCCCACGGAAACACACACACACACACACACACACACACACACACACACACACATACACACAGACTGAATGGAACCTAGGGCCTTGTATGCGAGTCAATTAAGTTACAATCTCCACATCTATCTTTTTATGTATTTGTTTTATTTATTTATTTATTTAATTTTTTATTATTATTATTTTGGTCTTTTCGAGACAGGGTCTCCCTGTAGCCCCAGCTGTCCTGGAACTCACTTTGTAGACCAGGCTGGCCTTGAACTCACAAAGATCCGCCTGCCTCTACCTCCCAAGTGCCAGGATTAAAGGCGTGCGCCACCACGCCCGGCCAATTGTTTTATTTTTTGAGACATGGTCTATAAATTAAGACACTTTTCAAATACCTTGGTGGAATCACAGAAAATTTGGAAGTCTCCTCATCCACACCCTCAGATGCTATCTGATGGCCTTTTCATTGGTGGGAGCTGGGCTCTGTACATTCCAAAGTATTTACCTAATAGTCACATACAGAGAAGGGCAGTGAATGGCTTTGAGAGTGGATAAAGATAACCCAAGATCCTTTGGTTCTAGGCCTGTGACATCCCCCCGCCCCCAAATAACTAAAGTTCAGGTCAGCCTAGCACAAGGTTCAGTGTAACCTGTGGTTCTGTCCAGGACCTTGGTTCAACATGTGTATGTATGTGCGGGGTGCCCAGGGTCTTGTTTATTCTTCAACAATACTTTTCAAAGGACTTTTTGTAAGGTTCTGGCGCGCTCCCCCCAGAATGAAAGGCCACGAGGTCTAAGCTCTTCGGAGGAAAGTTTAATTCAGGGTAGCCGGGGCTAGGCTCAGGGGAGAGGTAGAGCCAAGCACAGAATGGCGTCTGGCTTGGGAATTTAAGGGAGAAGGTGGGAGTGGGATTCAGTGAGAGTCGGGTGGGTAGGAAGGCAAGGCAGAAGATTTCTGAGTAATCAGTGGTGGTCTGCCTTAGCATAACCAAAGGCTGGCCTGGTAGAGTAGGTTCTTGGACCTCCGGTCTTAGGTGTCTCTGCATTCCAATGGGCTGCTGGATCTCACAACCTGACACTTTTTACCCAGTATTTTATTATGAGCAATTTCAAAACCATGGAGAAGAAAAGGAATTGTTGGAAGTCATCACTCAGCTCACTCTGCTTTTCAGCCTGGAGAGTGTAATTTCCCACTTAAGCATAAGTTCTTTCTAAAGTATTTTTATTAGCATATACTAATTACATATAATCGTTTCTCTTTTTATTTTTTTAATTTATTTTTTATTTAATATAGTTAGTAACTTCCTCCATGCTAGCTAACCTTTTTTTTATTTCTTTTCTTTTTTTTATTTATTTTGTATGTGTATGAATGTACTGTCTGCATGTAGGTCTGTGCACCCGTGTCATGCAATGCCTCGGAGGTCAGAAGAGGGTGTCGCATTCCCCAGGAACTGGAGTTAAAGATGGTTCTCAGCCACTATGTGGGTGCTGGGGATCAAACCCAGGTCCTCTGCAAGAGCGCAAGAGCGCAAGAGCGACTGGCACTTTTAACTGCTAGGCCATCTCTCCAGCCCTGGTTTCTCTTTTTAATATTTTTTGTTTTCCACTTATGAGTATATTGGCTGGACGTATGCAAGTGCATGCGTGTGGTGCAACACCCATGAAGAGTGGGTCACACGATGATGGATCCCCTGGAACTGGAGTTCGAGACATTTGTTACCTTCCTTGTGGGTTCCGGGATGTAAACTGGGTCTTCTGCAAAAACAGGCAGGGCTCTTAACAGCTGAGCCATTTCTCTAGCCCTGTAACCTGTAATGGTTTCTTTATGACATTTTCAGACATGTACCTAATGTATTAAGATCATAGTCACACAAACACTCCCCTCCTGCCTCTCTCTCCCTCTCATTCCTGTTGACTCCCTTCTTTTCATTTTTCCAACTAGCCCCCTTCCTACTTTCATGATCTGTGTGTGTGTGTGTATGTGTGTGTGTGTGTGTGTGTGTGTGTTACAGAAGCATGGTACTTTACCACTGGCTACACCACTAAAGAAAATGTCTCTCCCTCCCCAACTGCTGTCTACAAATCCTCAGGGAGAGACAGGGCTCCACAGGCTTCCTCTTTCCACGAAAGGACACTGACCGCTTCAATTTGAGGAAGGTTTGCTACAGTAATAAGGGGCTCTGAGTTCAAGACTGCACAGGGCTGGAGAGATGGCTCAGTGGTTAAGAGCACTATCTGCTCTTGCAGAAGACCTGGGTTTGATTCCCAGCACCCACATGATACCTAACAACTGTCTGTAACTCCAGTTCCAGAAGATCAGACACCCTCTTCTGCACTTCTGAGGGTATTGCACAACATGGGTGTACTTACGTACATGAAGAAAATAGACCCATATACATAAAAAATAAAAATTTATTTATTTCATTTTTGATGTGTATGAATGTAAGTTTGTGCACCCGTGTCGTGCAATGCTGCGGAGGTCAGAAGAGGGTCTCGGATTCCCCTGGAACTGGAGTTCTCCTGGAATTGGAGTTACAGACAGTTCTCAGCTGCCATGTGGGTGCTGGGGATCGAACCCAGGTCCTCTGCAAGAGCAGTTGGCGCTCTTAACTGCTAGGCCATCTCTCCTGCCCCCCCAAAAATAAATTATTTTTTGTCTTTTCGAGACAGGGTCTCCCTGTAGCCCCAGCTGTCCTGGAACTCACTCTGTAGACCAGGCTGGCCTTGAACTCACAAAGATCCGCCTGCCTCTGCCTCCCAAGTGCTAGGATTAAAGGCATGCGCCACCACACCTAGCTTAAATTTTTTTTAAAAGACTACAACTATGTCATGTGCAGAAGTCAGAGCTCCACATTACCCCCTCGATATTATAGTCCATCTTCTACATTGTCCCCAGAGCCTTTGAGGGGCTGATACAGATGTTCTATTTGGGGAGCAGCTCTATCCACTTACACAGGTTACCTCCACTCAAACGTCTTTAAAATTTTTATGTTGCTGGGTGTGGTAGCACAAGCCTTTAATCCCAGCACTCAGGAGGCAGAGGCAGGAGAATCTCTGTGAGTCCAAGGCCAGCCTGGTCTAATGAGTTCCAGGCCAGCTAGGACTACAAGGAGACCCTGCCTCAAAAAGACAAAAAAGGGGCTGGAACGACGGCTCAAGCAGTTGGGAGCTCTGGCTGTTCTTGCAGAAGACCCGGGTTCGATTCCCAGCACCCATATAGCAGCTGAGAACCGTCTTTGACTCCAGTTCCAGGAGAGTCCAACACCCTCTTCTGACCTCTGGCTGGGCATTCAATAGTCATTTATTCTTAGCACTTTGACTGGTTATGAGTTTCCACAGTCACCGCTGACTACTGCAAAAAGAACCTTCTCTGATCAAAGCTGAGGACAGCACTATTCTATGGCATAAACAGAGTTGTTCAGAAAGCACTTTGCGCATGTCCCTTTAGTAAAACAGCAGTGGCTTCTACACTAGGGCCTATGGGCTTTTGACCAGGTTCACAGTACCAGGTAGGTATGAAATCCCTCCTGGGGAGCAGGCCTGGGATCTAATCAGAAAGTGGTTGGCTACCACAATAACAGACTTGCCACTAGTGCACCAGTGGACTCATCCTTCCTGGCCAGTTGATATTGTTATTGGTGCACACAGGGTCCACAGCTCGATAAGACTGGTGATAATCCCCCAGCAGCCTGCAGAGCACCTTTCAACACTACGAGGGCTAGCAAGCAGGGAGGAAGTTTCTAATCCACTTCCTGCTTCATTCCTCCATGTTGTTACCAACACATGGTGCCTTCATGGTCTTACCATCTAATTCTGATGGGCAACCAACAGCAATGCTGATTGCCTGCATGCTTTGGTTCCCTCAGGGGTTTGCCTGACCAAGCTGTAGCGAGATAGCCCAACAGGCACTGGGATTTTAAAAAATATTATTATTTTTTTTTGTCTTTTTGAGACAGGGTTTCCCTGTAGCTCTGGCTGTCCTGGAACTCACTCTGTAGACCAGGCTGGCCTTGAACTCATAGAGATCCGCCTGCCATGTGGGTTTGAACCCGGGTCCTCTGCAAGAGCAGTGGGTGCTCTCAACCGCTAGGCCATCTCTCCAGCCCTGTTATTATTTTTATCTTATGAGTATATTGCCTGCATGTATGTAAGTGCACCTATGTCATGAAATGCCCTCAGGATCAGAATCGAGTGTCAGATCCCCCTGAAACTGTAGTTACAGATAGTTGTTAGCTGTCACCTGAGTGCTGGGAATCAAACCCAGGTCCTCTGCAAGAGCAGTCAGTGCTCTTAACCACAGAGCCACCTCTCCAGTCCCAGGATTTTTTTTTTTTTAATTTAAGATAGGGTCTCCTGTAATTCCAGCCAGCCTGGTACTTACTATGTAGATCAAGCTAGCCTGACTTTCACAGAGATCTGCCTGCCTCTGCCTCCCAAGTACTGGGATTAAAGGCGCCACTATATCCAGATTGGCATTTTCTTTTAATAATTTACAGTTTGGGGAGCAGCTCTATCCATTTACACAGGTTACCTCCACTCAAACGTCTTTAAAAGTGTGCTGGGTGTGGTAGCACAAGCCTTTAATCCCAGCACTCAGGAGGCAGAGGCAGGAGAATCTCTGTGAGTTCAAGGCCAGCCTGGTCTAATGAGTTCCAGGCCAGCTAGGACTACAAGGAGACCCTGCCTCAAAAAGACAAAAAAGGGGCTGGAATGACGGCTCAAGCAGTTGGGAGCTCTGGCTGTTCTTGCAGAGGACCCGGGTTCGATTCCCAGCACCCATATAGCAGCTGAGAACCGTCTTTGACTCCAGTTCCAGGAGAGTCCAACACCCTCTTCTGACCTCTGAGGCATTGCACGACACGGGTGCACAGACCTACACGCAGACAGTACATTCATACACATACAAAAATAAATTTAAAAAAATTTTTTAAAGTGGATTTAAAAAATTATTTAAAAAAAGACAAAAAACTATTTGTTGGTTAGCTTATCAAATATTGGATTTCCCTGTGGCTTTCTTATCAAATATTGGATTTTCCTGTGGCTTTCTTTCTTATTCACCGCCAGTTTTAGTTTACCCTCTCTACTCCCTCCTCCTACACTTGCATTCTTTTTTGGGCCCAGGTGTTCTGGAACTTACTATGTAGAACAGACCTGCTTTCAGTTCATGGAGATTCACCTGCCTTTGCCTCCCAAGTGCTGGGATTAAAAGCGTGCACTTTCTTGCCTACTAAAAAACAAACTTTGCTTGCTACAAAGAGAAAACGGGTAGAGGTACACCCACACCCACACCCACATACCCATCACCTAAAATTTACATTTTTTTTTCTTTTTTTTTTTGTATGTGTATGAATGTACTGTCTGCATGTAGGTCTGTGCACCCATGTCGTGCAATGCCTCGGAGGTCAGAAGAGGGTGTCGGATTCCCCTGGAACTGGAGTTCTCCTGGAATTGGAGTTAAAGACAGTTCTCAGCAGCCATATGGGTGCTGGGGATCTAAGCCGGGTCCTCTCTTAACCGCTAGGCCATCTCTCCAGCCCCGTAAATTTACATTTTATTACACTTGCAAAACACTTGAGCTGGGCATGGTGGCACACGCCTTTAGTCCCAGCACTCAGGAGGCAGAGGCAGCCCCTATCTCTGGAAGTTCAAGGCCAGTCTGGTCTACCTAGTGAGTTCCAGGACAGCTGGGGCTGGAGAGACAGCTGGGACAGGGAGACCCTGTCTCAAAAATACAGAAAAAAAAAAAAACCAACAACTTGTTATGAGATCATTTTATCATTGCCTTTTGTCACCTAATGACTCAGGTAGGATTGTTTTATAGATGAGGAAACAGACTCAGTGGGTGTAGTGACCAACGGAGGAACTCCTCTCCCAGGTGCCGTCAACAATTGCCTCAGCTGACTCATCCACACCCTGTGAGTGTCATAGATATACCTCAGGTCTGAAAAATATTTTGAATCCCTGATGATGAAAATCTCCCAAGGTTTCCTTTCTGTTCCTGGTTAGTCATTTTTGACACAACCTGTCGAGATATTTCTTCAGTCCTTCTTTTGTAGTCCCAATCTCATCTATTCTTCTCTCTCTTCCTCCTTCCCCGTCCACTCCCATTACTCTCCTTTTCTCTCTGGTACTGGAGAATGAATACAGAACCTCACACTTGTCTCGAAAGTCCTCTCCTGTCTTTTCTTTTTTTTTATTTCTGTATGTGTATGAATGTACTGTCTGCATGCAAGTCTGCGCACCCGTGTCGTGCAACGCCGCGGAGGTCAGAAGAGGGTCTCGGACTCCCCTGGAACTGGAGTTCTCCTGGAATTGGAGTTTCAGACGGTTCTCGGCCGCCATGTGGGTGCTGGGGATCGAACCCGGGTCCTCTGTAAGAGCGGTCGGCGCTCTTAACCGCTAGGCCATCTCTCCAGCCCCTCTCCTGTCTTTTCATGTCCAGTTAAAACAGTTCGGACCATCCCTTGCACTCTTCGCTACTTACTAAACTATGTCTAGCACAACCTGTGTTCCATAATACAACCAACCCAAGCATCCTCTTACTCCTAGGCTTCCATATTACATAACTTTTCTGCTTAATTGCCTTCTTCATGTATAGATCGTCATCATCCCCCTTCCCCTAATACCTCCAGTTTGACTTCCAGACCGCCAATTGCGGCACATCTCAAATGCCAATTCCAGTCCCAACCTATAGATCCGGAGGCCTGCTGTAATCTCGATATGTCAATGGTGCGGCTCCGATCTTACCCTTATGCTTTTATTTTTGTGGTCGGTTTCTGCATCCTAGGCCTGAGCATAACACCCTGAGCATGGGTTACAGCCACCACTGCTCGAAGTGAGAGTTTTATCGAGGCTAATCTAGATTAACTCAACACATCCCTGGGAAGGAATCACGAGTAGACGCCCTTTGCTAGGTATTCAGACACGCGCTAGCTCCCACACACTCGGACGCACACGTGTCCCCGGAACCACCCCGCTGGAACAGTCCTGGGATTCCCAGCCGGCGGACGCTTCCATTGCATCCAGCGGGAGAGAACACTGATATACAACAAGCTTCCCTAACTGATCCCTGAGGCCTTACGTCTCCCGGGGCTCCCACCCTGATTATCATCTGCGGTCGCCCTTTCCCGTAAAGCGGAACCATCTCGAGCAGGGGCCCCTGCGTCTGGTCGCGCCCGGGCTGGTTTTGAGACCCCCCCCTGCGGTCCTCGGGTGGTAGCGTCCGCCCGGCAGGCGCCGGTTCGCGGGTTACCCCGCGGCGCCGCTCCTCGAGTCTCAGAGTGCAACCAGCCTCCGTCCGTCGCATCTGCTCCCGAGCTCGGGCGCTCGGTGCTGCTCGCCGGGGCCGGGCCGAAGGACAAGGAGCAAGAAGGCATCTCGGAGCTCGCTCGCCAGCCCGCACGGCCCCGCCGTTTCCGCTCGCCTCCGCGGCCTCTACGTCCGCCAGGCTCCGCTCGTCAGCGCTCAGCGGCCGCCGCGGTCGGGACGCGGCGGTGCCCGGCATGTATCAGAGCCCGCGGCGGCTCTGCTCCGCCCTGCTGCAGAGGGACGCCTCCGGCCTGCGTCGCCTGCCCGCGCCCGGCCTGCGGAGCCAAGCCACCCCGCCGGCGCTCGGCCCCCGGCCCGCGTCCCCGCGACTCCTGGCGGCGGCTTCGGCGGCCTCGGGTGCCGCGAGGTCGTTTTCCCGAACAGGTGAGTGAGAGCTCGGCGCTTCCCGGCCGCCGCCACCTGGACCCGAATGAATGGGCGGCCGCGGGCTCCTCCCGCCGCGGGTCCTCCTCTCTCTCCGCCGCGGGCCCTCCTCTCTCTCCGCCGCGGGCCCTCCTCTCTCTCCGCCGCGGGCCCTCCTCTCTCTCCGCCGCGGGCCCTCCTCTCTCTCCGCCGCGGGTCCTCCTCTCTCTCCGCCGCGGGCCCTCCTCTCTCCGCCGCAGGTCCTCTTCTCTCCCCCGGCCCCCTTCCGCGCCCTGTGCTCCTCTTCCTCGCCCCTACAGTATTTCTAAGAAGCGAACGCTGTACTCCGACCGACTCCTCCTCGCCCGCCTCGCTTTCAGTATTTGTCTCTCGATCTACCTGAACCCGGGTTTCCGAGGCCACAGATAGTCCCGGTTTAGGGGTTGAATCCAGGGCAGTTAGGTTTTGTTTGCACAAACTGCTTAGGGCATCCTTGTGAGAAGAAAGAAATCTAAAAATGACACCAGATCAGTGTCGTACAGGCTTCGAATTTTTTTCAACTCATGTTAATAGCACATACTGACTCTACTGGGTTTATTTGGATTCTCTTGGAACCTTCCACTCTCGGTGCTTAGGTCCTTTTGTGGGTGGAAGATTTGGAAAACTAAACCTTTCCTTTAAGGCCCTTTCCTTGTGGGTCTCCCTCCCTCCCTCCCTCTCCTTGTGGGTCTCTCTCTCTCCCCCTCTTTGTCTTTTTTTTAGAATGGGTCTATTTGCAGGCCCATCGGTCCTGGAACTCTGTAGACCAGGCTGGCCTTGAACTCAAAGAGATCCACCTGCCTCTGCCTTTCTGCTGGGATTTGGGATTACAGGCCCGCTTTGGTAATTCTTTTTCAATTATTTTGTTATTTATGTGTATGAGTGTACTGTCTGCATGTAGGTTGGTGCACCTTTCTCGTGCAGAGCTGCGGAGGTCAGAAGAGGGCGTCGGATTCCCCTGGAACTGGAGTTAAAGACGGTTCTTAGCTGCCATGTGGCTGCTGGGAATCCCACCTGGGTCCTCTGCAAGAGCAGTCGGTGCTCTTAACCACTGAGCCATCTCTCCAGCCCCACAAGTTTGGGCTTTTAAGAACAATATGCTTCTGGAGAGATGGCCTAGCGGTTAAGAGCGCCGACCGCTCCAGCTGGGTGTGGTGGCGCACGCCTTTAATCCTAGCACTTGGGAGGCAGAGGCAGGTGGATCTTTGTGAGTTCAAGGCCAGCCTGGTCTACAGAGCGAGTTCCAGGACAGCTGGGGCTACAGGGAAACCCTGTCTCGAAAATACCAAAAAAAAAAAAAAAAGAGCGCCGACCGCTCTTACAGAAGGACCCGGGTTCGATCCCCAGCACCCACATGGCGGCTGAGAACCGTCTGAAGCTCTAATTCCGGGAGAACTCCAGTTCCAGGGGAATCTGAGACCCTCTTCTGAACTCCGCGGCGTTGCACGACACGGGTGCACAGACTTGCATGCAGACAGTACATTCATACACATACAGAAAATAAATAAAATTAAAAAAAAATATGCTTCCTGGGCCTAGTGGAGGAAGAAGGGTCAGGAGTTTGAGGTTATCTCTAGCCACACAGCAAATTTCAGACCAGCCTGGGCAACAGGAGATCTTTAAAAAAAAAAAAAAAATAGTAAGCTGGGTGTGGTGGCGCACGCCTTTAATCCTAGCACTTGGGAGGCAGAGGCAGGCGGATTTTGTGAGTTCAAGGCCAGCCTGGGCTACAGAGTGAGCTCCAGGACAGCTGGGGCTACAGGGAGACCCTGTCTCAAAAAGACCAAAAACAAAAATAAATAAAATAGTAATAAAACAAAAACAAACCCACAAACACAAAACCATTTATCATGGGCAAGAAATGAGGTGGAAGGACCTGGGCTCAGTCCCAGCACCATGCTGGGATGCTCACAAGCACCTGTCCATGTATGACAGCTCCAGGGAACCGATGCCCTCTGCTGGCCTCTGAGAGCACCCTCCTCCCCACCCACACAATCTTAAAAAGGATGGGAACTGAGACTCTTATTATTTCTGTTCAGAAATAACTCTTGTTATTTCTCTCTCAATTACCTTGGTGGGCATGGTGGTGCACGCCTTTAATTCCACCACTTGGGAGGCAGAGGCAGCAGGGGGTTCTGAGTTCAAGGCCAGCCTGATCTACATAGTGAGTTCCAGGACACCTGAGACTACAGGGGAACCCTGTCTCAAGAAGAAAAAAGTTAAAAAATTACCTTTTCTTTTTTTTGGAGATAGGGTCTCCCTGGAGTTCCAGCTGTCCTAGACCTTGCTCTGTAGACCAGGCTGGCCTTGAACTCAGAGATCCGCCTGCCTCTGCCTCCCAAGTGCTAGGATTAAAGGCATGTGCTACCACACCCAGCTAAAAAAATTACCTTTTAGTTATGGGTGGTGGTCAGAGGACAACTTGTGGGCCCCACGGACTGAGCCCTGGTGGTCAACTAAGCCATTCTGATGATCCCAAATCTCATCTCTTAATGAGAAGGAAAACTTTGATATAGAATAAAGCTCAGAATCTTTTACACTGTGTAAAGATCATGAATGAGAATTCAAGCAATAATCAATGACTGTACCCCCTCCCCCCATAAAACTTCAAGAAACAGAAAAGTTGCTTGCGCTTTGTAATGTTTACACTCATTTAAATACCATAAAAATCCTGCAATCTTTTTTGTGTGTGCTTGAGATTGAATTCAAGACCTGGTGCATGCTAAACCCACTCTACACCACTGACTTAACCTACTCTCCATGTCCAAAGTTTATCTGTAAAAGGGGTCAGACAACTCTTTTTTAAAAAATTGTGCTGGGTGTGGTGGCACACGCCTTTAATCCTAGCACTCAAGAGGCAGAGGCAGGCGGATCTTTGTGAGTTCAAGGCCAGCCTGGTCTACACAGTGAGTTCCAGGACAGCTGGGGCTACAGGGAGACCCTGTCTCAAAAAGACTAAATAAATAAATAAATAAATAAATAAATAAATAAATTTCTAAGCCTCTCTGATTTCAAGGCCAGGCTGGTCTACATAAAAGGTTTTAAGCTAGCTGGAGCTACAGGGATAATCTTTCAAAAGAAATAACTATCAACTAACCAATATCATTAAAAAAGAAAAAAAGTTTTTTGGGGGGTCTTTTTCAAGACAGGGTCTCCCTGTGGCCCCAGGTGTCCTGGAACTCGCTCTGTAGACCAGGCTGGCCTTGAACTCACAAAGATCCGCCTGCCTCTGCCTCCCGAGTGCTAGGATTAAAGGCATGTGCCACCACGCCCGGCAGAAAAATTTTAAACCAAGCTGGGCATGGGGGCCTTTAATCCCAGCATTCGGGAGGCAGAGGCAGGTGGATCTGTGTGTTCAAGGCCAGCCTGGTCTACATAGTGAGTTCCAGGAGAGCTTGTGCTACAGGGAGAACCTGCCTCAAAAAAAGAAAAATTAGTGCTTTAAAAAATTCTTAATCTGAGTTTGGTGGTGCATGCGTTTAATCCCAGCACTAGGGGGCAGGTGGATCTCTGAGTTCGAGCCAACCTGATCTATATAATGAATTTCAGGATAGCTGGGGTTCTCAAAAAGATGGAAGGGAGGGAGGGCGGAAGGAAAAGAGAAAGAAAAGAGAAAGTGAGAGAGAGAAAGAGAACGAGAGAAAGAAAGAAAAGAAAGACATTTGTTAGGGAGACGGAGAAATAAATAGCTCAGCAGTTAAGTGCAGTGGCTGCTCCCACAGAGGAGCCAGGTTTGGGTCCCAGCACCTGAACCGTGGCCAACAACCATGTCTAGCTACAGTTTCAGGGGATCTGATGCCCTCTTCTGGCCTTCTTGGGCACTGCATGACACAGGTTCACTTGCACTTCATACACATAAAATAAAAATTAAAAAAATTTGCTTATCCCTGTTTCAGACAGTTCAATGGAAGGATTCATTGGTATATGAGACCGTGCCTCAGTCGCTGGAGCTGTATTGGTCTGTATTATACAGGCTGCCTGTACTCACAAGATGTTCTTAGTGACAAACTCATTTTTGAGTGAGCTTTTTCCACCTTAAACCTAAAAAAATTCCAATATTGTCAACAGAATATAAAAAACAAAACAATACAAAACTGAACCAACCCCCACAATTATCGATGGTGTTCATTCCAACAGTTAATCAGTTCATTCACAATGTGCCAGATTCCTATAGAAGCAGATGGGGGATGGACGGCTGTATCTTTCAAAAGCTCAGTTTCTAAAGGAAAACAGAGGCTCCATTAACTGTTTACCGCTTTTTCTCTTTTGCTTGTGTGTGTGTCCTCCTGCCTTAGCCACCAATACTGGGATTACAGGTTTGTGCCACCACACATCTTAAAAAAAATATATGGATATGTATATATTCTGAATACCAATGTGATTATGGTTTGAAATCTTGGCTTCAGTCATATTCAAATGATAGCTTTTTGTTGTTGTTGTTGTTGTTGTTGTTGTTGTTTTGGTCTTTTTCGAGACAGGGTCTCCCTGTAGTCCCAGCTGTCCTGGAACTCACTCTGTAGACCAGGCTGGCCTTGAACTCACAAAGATCCGCCTGCCCAAGTGCTAGGACCAAGCCCCACTTCAAATGATAGCTTTTGTTAAAGTGACACTGAACCTACACCTTTTAGTGTCTAATTTGTCATTTTTTTTTTGTTTTTCTGAGACAGGGTCTCTTTAGCCCCAGCTGTCCTGAAACTCACTCTGTAGACCAGGCTGGCCTTGAACTCACAGAGATCAGCCTGCTTCTGCCTCCCGAACATTAGGATTAAAGGCATGCGCCACCACGCCTGGCTTAGAGACTGTTCTTAGACGCTACGTGGGTGCTGGTAATCGAACCTAGGTCCTCTGCAAGAGCAGTCGGTGCTCCGAACCGCTGAGCCATCTCTGCAGCCCCGTCTAATTTGTCTTTAATCCAAAACTTCCCTACCAAAATGTATTCCTGTAAAATAAAGACGGTTTTACACAAAAGCACTAAACAGCAATGACAACTTGAGTTAACCAAAATACACTTTCAAAAAAGGATTACCAGGGCCGGAGAAATGGCTCAGCGGTTAAGAGCGCCAACTGCTCTTGCAGAGGACCCTGGTGAGAGCTATCACAGACTAGATGGTTAGATGAGTCACAGCACTGTGAGAGCTATCACAGACTAGATGGTTAGATGAGTCACAGCACTGTGAGAGCTATCACAGTCTAGATGGTTAGGTTGTGGATGAGCTTGTCATTTTTCTCAAGCAAAGATAGTAGCCCCCCTTGAAGAGGCAGCAGTTACCACAGTACTGCGCTGCAGTGAGATGCAATCTCGAGGCATCTGGGCTGGTGCTGCTGCTGTCCTCCACATCCTCCTCCTCTGTTAATGAAGACTTGGCTGGATTTCTGTGCTCCACTACTGGAACATGGTGCTTTTTTTCTTTGTACAATTTTAAAGGCAAATACCATCTCAGTTGAGGAGGTAGCTTTATTTAGCAGGTCCCTTAGCCAAGTGAGCAGGCTGTTTATGAGAAAGAAGAAATGGGAAAGCTTGTAATCATCAAGCTTCTACAGAACAAATTGCTTTTCTCATGGGAGAATGAACATATTGTTTTCTTATAGCATTCATTGGTAGCAGTTTAAATACAGAGGAGGACTGAGGAGCTTTTGAGTTAATAACCAGATGCAGAATTGTATTCAGACATGGACATTTGCAAATCCTCTAACCTTGCTTGCCGTGTCTTAATGGCAGATGCCACCTAGAATAAACTGATGAACTGACAGCACTGTATCACCAACTTTATTGAAGAACAGTACACTTAAGACCAAATATTACATCATACACATGACTAATACAGCAGGAATTGAGAATAACCGTGTGGCTGGGTTTGGGGTGGGGGGGATGACTTGCTTTGAAGGAGTAGAGTGAGCAGCCAGAGGTGGTAGGGTTAGGAATCGTGGAGGACATGAGAATTGTAGGGTTTGTGCAAAGGGGTAATTTTAAAGCCACTTTATTACATCTTTAGAATTAGAATTTAAGAAGTCTGTGCTTAAAATTCCAGTACAGGGGCTTGGTATAGCTCAGTTATAGAGTGTTTAGTGTGCTGGAAACACTAGGTTCAGTCCCCAACATGTGGGGTGTGGGGGCAAGATGCTCAGAAGTGCACAGCCACAGGTTTGAGGCAAGCCTGGAGTTCACGAGATCCTGCTTAAAAAAAAAAAAACTCATAGAACAGTAAAACAGTAAAGGACTGCAGTGGCAGGGCCCTTGGTTTAATTCTCAGCACCACATGAAGTGTGCAGTACCCGGTCTGGGAAGTCACTTAGGCCTGCAGCATCCTTTCTCACTATCTTCCTGTCCTCTCACAGACTACTTTTTCTTTTTGTTGTTTTGAAGGTCCAGTACTTGGTATTGCACCCTGGACCTCCTGCTTGCTAAGCAAATACTCTACCACTGAGCCACACCCCCTGGTTGGCATGGTTCTCAGTGAGCGGAAGGAGATCTGGAGACTGACAGCCATAGTCAGGCCTCCCTATAGAAGGAGCGAGCAGGCTGGAGATTGCCCCCTTTGCTAGCTTCCGGGTTCTCCAGTGTAACCCTCCCCTTCCCTGTTTAGAAATACCTATGAAACTGGGCAAGATGGCACAAGTTGTAATTTCCAGCCCTCAGGAGGCCAAGGCCATCCTGGTCTGCATGAGACCCTGTCTCCCAAACAACAGCAATGACAAAACTCAGAGGGAGGACTGGAGAGATGGCCTAGCAGTTAAGAGCTCCAAGTGTTCTTGCAGAGGACCCAGGTTCGATCCCCAGCACCCACATGGCGACTGAGAACCATCTGTAACTCCAGTTCCAGGGGAGTCCAACATCCTCTTCTGACCTCCGGCATTGCACAACCCAGGTGCACAGACCTGCATGCAGACAGTACATTCATACACATAAAAAATAAATAAAATTTAAAAAAATCAAAGGGGAAAAAAAAAACCCTACTCCCAATCTGTTTTGCTTTCCTTGAGGCTCACTCTTAGGAGGCCTTCTAAGGTGTGTTGCCAAGTTTCTCAGAGGCTTTATCTGAATATGTCCTGTAAGCAAAGCCTTAGTGAGAGGGGCAGGCTGAAACTAGTGCAGCTCTTTCAAATTTCATTCTTCTGCAGGAATTGCCTTCACAGTTGCCCCCAGCATGTGCCCTTTTCTACTTGGTTATCAGCTTGGACTTAGATTGGGGTGGGGTACCACTGGAAAGAGTACTTCTAGTGCAGTAACTTCAAGTGCATTTTGCTCCATTCTCTTCCCCCTGTTAATTCGAATTTGTTGTTGTCTTCGGGAATTCCTCCAAATTTTTGACTCATGGATGGCATACCTTCTGGTTTTCCAGTATTGGTTAAATCTTTAACAAATTTTGGAACGTAGGTCTTTTACTCCATAAAAGTCTTAGGAAGGAAAGCAAATGTATGCTCCATTATGCTAGCTTGGTCTAGAGCCAGCAGGCTCCACAACTTAACTTGCTTTGTGCCAGATAACCAGTACCCTTTTTGTCTTTTTGAGACACGGTCTCCCTTTAGTCCCAGTTGGCCTGGAGCTCACTATGTAGACCCAGCTGGCCTTGAACTCAGAGATCCCCTGCCTCTGCCTCCCAAGTGCTGGGATTAAGTGTGCACCACCACGCCCGGCCCAGTTCTCTTTTTTTTAAGTTTTTTTAAAATTAATTTTATTTATGTATGTATGTGTATGAATGTACTGTATGCATGCAAGTTTGTGCACCCGTGTCGTGCAATGCTGCGGAGTTCAGAAAAGGGTCTCGGATTCCCCTGGAACTGGAGTTCTCCTGAAATTGGAGTTTCAGACGGTTTGCGTCCGCCATGTGGGTGCTGGGGATCAAACCTGGGTCCTCTGTAAGAGCAGTCAGTGCTCTTAACCGCTAGGCCATCTCTCCAGCCCCCCCAGTTCTCATTTTAAAGATGTATACTTGGCACAGAGATTTAAAACCATTTATAACTTTACTTTAATTGTTTTGTTTGTAAAGGAATCTCATTGATTCCAGTGAAACTCATTTTATAGCTTAGGCTAGCTTCAAAGTTAATATGTAGTATAGGTTGGGCTTGAACCTTCTAGCATCCTGCCTCCCAAGTTCTGGGATTAAAAGCATATGTCACTGCACCTGACTACAGTTTCATTTTAAAAGTTAAAGCGTGAGTTGGCATACTTTCCTTGAAGAAAATATTGTAGGCTTCTCTGACCAAGTGTCCCAACTCTGCAGTTGTAGTCTGTGAGCATCCATAAAGGATATATAATAGGTACACTTTTTGTAAGCCTTGACATTTGAATTTCATGTCCTTTTTATTGAAGCTCTGTGCATATTATATAAAATTACATTACAAATCAAATCTAGACCCTTTATCCCCTCCCTATCCTCCCACCCCACCAAAGCTCATGCATTCTGCCAAACATGTTTTATCTTTTTCTCAGTCTCAGAATTCTTGATGCAGAAGTTTACTGTTTCGAGAAGTTCACCAATTCAGTCAGTTCTTTTCTGTGGTTGTTGTTGTTCCTTCTAATATGTATCACTTCCAAATACTTGGACAAAAACTCAAGTAGCCCTGCACAAAGAAATACTTAAAACTAGGTTATTAGCGCTAGCATCTACGGATGAGGGATACCATTCGTCATTTGTTTTTCTGGGACCGTGTTACTTCAACTTAACATAATATCTTCTAGTTCCATCCGTTTACCTGCAAAGTTCATGATGTCGTCTATCTTTACCGCTCCATTGTGTAGATATCACATTTTCTCTGTCAGTTGAGGGGCATTTGGGTTGGATTCAGCTCTTTGCTATTGTGAAGAGAGCTGCAGTAAACATGGCTGTGCATGTATCTCTGCGGTAAGATGAGTCTTGTGGGTATATACCCAGGAGTCGTATGACGGGGTCAGGTGGTAGGCTCATTTTGAGTCTTCCAAGGGTTCTCCATACTGCTTTCCATAGTGGCTGTACAAGTTTACATTCCCACCAGCAGTGGATGAGTGTTTCCCTTTCCCCACAACCTCTCCAGCACTTGGTATCATTTGTTTTCTTGATCCTAGCCAGCCTTATCAAATGAGATGATCTCTCATGTCCTTTTCACATGCTGTGAAATACTATGGTTTAGATTTTTTTCTGACTATTTAGCAATATGAAAGAAAGTAAAGTGTTGTGTTTTTTTGGTCTTTTTGAGACAGGGTCTCCCTGTAGTCCCAGCTGTCCTGGAATTCACTCTGTAGACCAGGCTGGCCTTGAACTCACAAAGATCCGCCTGCCTCAGCCTCCCAAGTACTAGGATTAAAGGTGTGCACCACCACGCCCGGCTAAGTAAAGTGTTTTCTAGATCAACACAGACAGGGTACCGAACAGATTTAGATAGACAGTAGTGTATGTACGTACCCCCCTGATATAAAGAACTTGGGCTATTAGAATAATGTTCCTTTGAGCATTCATGGCTGTAAAACCATGTCATTTTCTTGAGCATCTCAGGTATCACTGTTAGAGATGGGAAGCACTGGACTGTTTGGTTTGTCCTTTTTCACATTTCTCTTTAGAGCATTCTGGAAGACATTCTTGAAATACTTTGTGAGAACAATTGGCTAGTCGGTGAGCATATGAACATCAAACTGCTAAACTAAGCTTTTGTATGTATAAAAGAATTTCCTGTGGGCTGGAGAGATGGCCTAGTGGTTAAGAGTGCCAACTGCTCTTTTAGAGGACCCAGGTTTGAAACCAGCACCCACATGGCGGCTGAGAACCATCTTTAACTGCAGTTCCAGGGGAATCCGAGGCCCTCTTCTGACCTCCTCGACATTGCATGACATAGGTGCACAAACCTGCATGCAGACAGTACGTTCATACACACACAAAAATAAAGGCGTGCGCCACCACGCCTAGTTTAAAAAAAATTTCCTTAGAGATATTTTCTAATAAGGCTTGAAAATATGCCATGATTGAAAATATGGCTCAGCCTTTCTGAAAAGTGCTTCCTTTGGCTTTCGTTCTAGTTTCTAGGTGCTGGTATTTTTAGAGACTAGATTGAGAGTCCTGACCTTCACTTGATATCTCTGGTAATGCCACGCAGGTTGTGACACTGCTTTGTACACTTTGTACCAGTATGTGCGCCTTAACAACAGTGACGTTGACAAGTGGAGGAGTGAAACATTCTTGGCACAGAGTGTGAGTTGGTATGTCTGCCTAGCCACTCCCTCTCGCCTTTGTGAGCTCAGCCTGAATTTGCCAGGACATTTGAGTTTTTAGCCACCAGGCTTCCGTACCCCACTTGCTCAGTCCTCCTGACATTCTTGTCACATTCAGTCATTGGCACTCAGTAACACATTCAAAGGCTGATTCTGAACCAAATATTTGATCCTCCCAGAAAACATCTGCCAGAATTGGCACTTCTCTGGGATCTGGGAATAATAACCTCTGTCCTCTTAAGTCCATAGTGCACAAAATTTAAAGGTGGTTTCCTTGATCTACCAGTTTTACCTTCAAGGAACATACATATTTTATTTCACTGTTTTGATTGGTACACACAGCAGTCTATAAAAATTACAGAAACAGAATTGTGACTGATTGTTTAAACACACTGCTTTCCCTTTTATTTTGAGCCTTGGCCTCCTAAGTTATGCTTAATAGTGACGCAGGGCAAGCCGTTTAAACTTTTGAAACAGACTGGGTGTGGTGACACATGCCTTCAATCCAAACAGGTAAAGCTAGCCTGATTTTACAGTTCCAGGCTAATCTCACTGTGGGATACACAGTGAGATCCTATTTGGGGGAGGAGGGAGGAAGGGAAGGAGGGAGGGAAGAAAAGCTCTGCCCTCATGTATAAAATTGTTAGTAGCTCAGGTTCTTGAAGGTTACATACAGATAACAGAATTGCTATGCCAATGAAAGTGAGTCCTGTTGAGCTTTGACAGGACTTTGTACTTGCCACCTTTTTTTTTTTTAGAAACAGGGTCTCCCTGTACCTACAGGCTGGTCTCCTCCCTCCACCTCACAAATGCTGGGATTAAAGGCATGTGCCAACAGGCTTGGCATGCTACCCTTTCTTTTAGTAACTTTTATTTTGCTCTGCTGAGCAGACCAAGATAAACATCGCTTTCTTTACTGCATCATACTGGGTTCTGGCATAGGTGGTGTCTATCCCTGCCTCATGCCCACGGCACTGTGGTTCAATTCCAGCATGTGGGGGGAGTGAAGGCAAAAGTAGCTCAGATACCCAAGAGCAACTAAAGTTAGAACAGCAGGCCAGGTGTAAGGAAAAGAGCCACAATGTGTGATCCATAGACCTGGACAGGATCTTGAATGGTGAGTCCTTCAAAATAAATTAAATATACAGTATATTCAACGCCCCAAATGCCTCATGTCAGTATGAGTGGGGGGGGTAGGGGGGTACATTCACCCACTTGCCTTAGGGTAGCCACATTCATTCAGGAACCCTCTATAATAAATCTAATGAAAAAATCAGCTACTAAATTGGCTAGCTCAACTTTCCGAGGCTGTTTGACACATGGCCAGTAGATGGCAGCATTGGGTTGCTCTTTGTCTTGCTGTTGTTGGCATTTTAACATTCAAGGTTTCCTTGGGCCCAATTTAGGTCAGGTTCCATGCTAGGATAATCCTGGCTTTTGTTTATCATTTTTTTAGTCTTTTTGAGACAGGGTCTCCCTGTAGTCCTAACTGGCCTGGAACTCACTAAGTAGACAACTCTGGCCTTTGTCTCACAGAAACCTACCTCCTTCTGCCTTCAGAGTGCTGGGATAAAAGGCATGTGTCTCCATGCCCAACTCATTTAAACATCTTTTAAAAATACCAGTAGCATGTAAGACTCTGTCTCAAAATACAAAATTTAAAAAGTTTTATTCTAAGCCTGGCTAAGAGGGTAGGGGTGTTTGCTGCCAAACATGTGACCTGGGCTCTTCTCCACGCCCATGTGGTAGAGGTCCAACCCCTCATGCTGTCCTCTGGCCTCCCTCCACCCATGCATGGACAGATACATGCATGGACACAGACAGATGACTAAATGCAGTAAGAAGTTTAGGGCTGGAGAGATGACTCAGCAGTAGGAGCACCTGCTGCTCATACGGGGCTCTGGTTAGGTTCTCAGCAGCCACATGGCAGCTCACAACCCTGTCACTCCAGTTCCTCTCTTCTAGTCTCCTTGGGCACTGGGTAACACATGTGTTACATACATACAAGCAACATACACATATAAAACAAAAATATTTAAAAAGCTTTAGTCTGACTCAGGATATTTGGCAGTGTTAAAGATTACTGCTAATCATATATGATACTAGTATTATGTTAAAATAATCTTGGGGTGGTGACATGGCTCAGTGGGTAAAGGTTCTTGTCCTCAGGCCTGATGACCTGACTTTGATACCTGGGAAGGAGAGGACTGACTCCTGCAAGTTGTCCTCTGACCTCCATAAATCCACTGTGCCAATATGCACCCACAAACATACAAATAAATGTAAAGAAAGAAAGATGAAAATTTTAAAAACCAAGCTGCAATCTTTTGGACACTGAAACATTTATAGGAAAAAGGTCTGCTGCCTGGATGTGCTTCCCAGTGTCTGCTGCCCGGGTGTGCTTCCCAGTGTCTGCTGCCTGGGTGTGCTTCCCAGTGTCTGCTGCCCGGCTGTGCTTCCCAGTGTCTGCTGTCCGGATGTGCTTCCCAGTGTCTGCTGNCCTGGGTGTGCTTCCCAGTGTCTGCTGCCGGACTGTGCTTCCCAGTGTCTGCTGTCCCGGGTGTGCTTCCCAGTCTGCTGCCCGGAGTGCTTCCCAGTGCGCTGCCCGGAGTGGCTTCCCAGTGTCCGCTGCCCGGACGTGCTTCCCAGTGTCTGCTGCCCAGACGTGCTTCCAAGTGTCCCTGCTGCCCCGACGTGTCTCCCCAGTGTCCTGCTGCCCGGACGTGCTTCCCAGTGTCCGCTGTCCACTGTGCTTCCCAGTGTCCGCTGCCCGGCTGTGCTTCCCAGTGTCCGCTGCCCGGACGTGCTTCCCAGTGTCGCTGCCCGGACTGTGCTTCCCAGTGTCGCTGCCCGGACGTGCTTCCCAGTGTCGCTGCCGGACGTGCTTCCCAGTGTCCGCTGCCCGGACGTGCTTCCCAGTGTCCGCTGCCCGAGTGTGCTTCCCAGTGTCGCTGCCCGGGTGTGCTTCCCGGTGTCGCTGCCCGGACGTGTGCTTCCCAGTGTCCGCTGCCCGGACGTGTGCTTCCCGGTGTCGCTGCCCGGCGTGTCTTCCCAGGTGTCTGCTGCCCGGACGTGCTTCCCAGTGTCCGCTGCCCGGACGTGCTTCCCAGTGTCCGCTGCCCGGACGTGCTTCCCAGTGCGCGCTGCCCGGAGTGGCTTCCCAGTGTCTGCTGCCCGAGTGTGCTTCCCGGTGTCTGCTGCCCGGGTGTGCTTCCCGGTGTCTGCTGCCCGGTGTGCTTCCCGGTGTCTGCTGCCCGGACGTGCTTCCCAGTGTCCTGCCCGCGTGCTCCGGTGTCGTGCGTGTCGCCCAGTGTCTGCTGCCCGGACGTGCTTCCCAGTGTCTGCTGTCCAGACTGTGCTTCCCAGTGTCTGCTGCCCAGACGTGCTTCCCAGTGTCTGCTGCCCGGGTGTGCTTCCCAGTTCTGCTGCTCCGCGGTGCTTCGCTTGCCCGTGTGCTCACAGTGTGCTCGCCTTGCCTCCAGGTCGCCCGTGTCTCCCAGTCGTGCCGTTCTCCAGTGTCTGCTGTCCGGATGTGCTTCCCAGTGTCGCTGCGGTGCTCCCAGGTGCCGAGTGCTTCCCAGTGTCCGCTGCCCGGCGTGGCTTCCCAGTGTCCGCTGCCCGGAGTGCTTCCCAGTGGTCCTGCTGCCCGGCGTGCTTCCCAGTGTCGCTGCCCGACGTGCTTCCCAGTGTCTGCTGCCTGGATGTGCTTCCCAGTGTCTGCTGCCCGGACGCGCTTCCCAGTGTCTATATAATTTTTTTTTTTTTTTTTTGCTCTTTCCCAGCTCTGTTAAGCACAGTTTATCCTAGAATTTCCTGCTGTAGCAATTGTTGCTGGATTTTTATAGTTGTGCAGCCATTTGCTTTAACCCAGGCTGGGAACACTTGCTCACCCAGACTCCATCACTCCAGTTGCAGTTGTACTGCTTCCTCCCTAACCCTAGACCACTGAAGATCTTTATGGCTACAGATTTTTAATCACCTGTTACATAGTCTTTTGCCTCTGACTTAACATTTTTAGGTCCATTGGCTCATTACTTCCATTTAGCTCACTGGCTCATGGTTTTATTTCACAAAACTGCTGTCCTGGGGTGTTATACTGGTACACTGCCTACCAGTCTTGGTGTATTATGGGTTTTCATTTCTCTTGAATTCCTTCCTGAAAGGGAAATTATTGGTTATGTGCTAATCTGATTTTCTTTTTTTTAAAACTATTTTTTAAATTTTTATTTATTTTTGTATGTGTACTGTCTGCATGTAGGTTTGTGCACCCGTGTCGTGCAATGCTGCGGAGGTCAGAAGAGGGTGTCGGATTCCCCTGGAACTGGAGTTCTCCTGGAATTGGAGTTACAGAATTGGAGTTCTCAGCCACCATGTGGGTGCTGGGGATCGAAACCCGGTCCTCTGCAAGAGCAGTCGGTGCTCTTAACCTCTATCTAGGCTATCTCTCCAGCCCCTGATCTGATTTTCAATTCTTAATGCTAGACTGGCCAAATGACGTGGCACACGTTTAGTCCCAGCATTCTGGAGGCACAGACAGGCAGATAGATCTATGTGAATTCAAGGCCAGCTTGGTCTACATAGCAAGTTCCAGGCTGGTCAAGGCTACATAGTGAGACTCTGTCTCAAAACAAAATAATGTCAGACTTTCCAGAATGGTTATACCATTCATTAAATCACAGCAACAGTATACTGTCCACAGATACTTGAGGCTCAAATGAGTTTCTTCTGTGGCTCATGTCTAACTTACTGGCAGAGATTTCCTCCGTTTCCCCTAAACATGTAATTCTTAGCAGAGCATGGTGACTCAACCATCCAGCACTTGGAGGCTGGATCTAGGCAGGCATGGGCTATAGAAGGAAGACTGTCTCAAACAAACAAAACAAGTAATATTTTGAGCTCTTAAATGTAAGTCTGGTCTACTCTAAATAAGCTGTATTGTTTAGGGAGGATGTACTTTTTAGGGGACATACTTGAGACAGGTTTTCACTGTGCAGCCCAGGTTGGCCTCAGACTTGCAGCTATATCCCTAAATTAATCTCCTGAGTGCTGGGACCATAGGTATGTGCCATCGTGCCCTGTTGCTGTTTGGTTTTGTCATTTGCAGATCTTATTTTAATTTGATAGGGAGTTAGTGGTGGGTTTGCATACTTGGAAGACATAAGGAACCTAGGAAATTCTAAAAGGTCGCCTGAGAGAGATTAAGGATGCTACTGAGAGGAAAAGTCACGCTTCTGGGTGAAGTGTTTTGGGGGCTGGAGGGATGGTGATGGCTCAGCAGCAGGAGGCGGCTGGGAACCTGACGTCCTGCTGGCTTCCACGGCCATTGCATTGCACATGGTGCACTTACTTACATGCAGGCAAAACACACAAAATAAAAGACATCCACAGTGATGAAGTAACTTTCTTGGGATATTAGTGAGTTTCTAGTTGCTGGGGCTAGGGAGGGGTGTGGATCTGTAAGCCTCCTCATCCGTCACACTAGGGGTGTGGATCTGTAAGCCTCCTCATCCGTCACACTAGGGGTGTGGATCTGTAAGCCTCCTCATCCGTCACACTAGGGGTGTGGATCTGTAAGCCTCCTCATCCGTCACACTAGGGGTGTGGATCTGTAAGCCTCCTCATCCGTCACACTAGGGGTGTGGATCTGTAAGCCTCCTCATCCGTCACACTAGGGGTGTGGATCTGTAAGCCTCCTCATCCGTCACACTAGGGGTGTGGATCTGTAAGCCTCCTCATCCGTCACACTAGGGGTGTGGATCTGTAAGCCTCCTCATCCGTCACACTAGGGGTGTGGATCTGTAAGCCTCCTCATCCGTCACACTAGGGGTGTGGATCTGTAAGCCTCCTCATCCGTCACACTAGGGGTGTGGATCTGTAAGCCTCCTCATCCGTCACACTAGGGGTGTGGATCTGTAAGCCTCCTCATCCGTCACACTAGGGGTGTGGATCTGTAAGCCTCCTCATCCGTCACACTAGGGGTGTGGATCTGTAAGCCTCCTCATCCGTCACACTAGGGGTGTGGATCTGTAAGCCTCCTCATCCGTCACACTAGGGGTGTGGATCTGTAAGCCTCCTCATCCGTCACACTAGGGGTGTGGATCTGTAAGCCTCCTCATCCGTCACACTAGGGGTGTGGATCTGTAAGCCTCCTCATCCGTCACACTAGGGGTGTGGATCTGTAAGCCTCCTCATCCGTCACACTAGGGGTGTGGATCTGTAAGCCTCCTCATCCGTCACACTAGGGGTGTGGATCTGTAAGCCTCCTCATCCGTCACACTAGGGGTGTGGATCTGTAAGCCTCCTCATCCGTCACACTAGGGGTGTGGATCTGTAAGCCTCCTCATCCGTCACACTAGGGGTGTGGATCTGTAAGCCTCCTCATCCGTCACACTAGAAGCCAGAAATGTGCTTGCTTTTTTTTGAGACAGGGATCTCCCTTTAGTCCCAGCTGGTTTGGAACTCAACTCTGTAGACCAGGCTGGCCTTGAACTCACAGAGATCTGCCTGCCTCTGAGTGCTGGGATTAAAGGTGTACACTACCACGCCGGGCAAGAAATGTGCTTCTTCAAATATTGTTGAGCCTTCTGCCCTGCCGCTCCCATTCACAAACCCACATAGTATAATGCTTCATCCCCCAAAATTAAATTCTCTTGCTGCTTCTACATTTTTTGTTTTAGGTATAATTTCCTCAAAATTCCAGCACTTGGGAGGCAGAGGCAGGTGGGATCTCTGACATTGAGGCCAGCCTGGTCTACATAGAGTTTTCAGGCCAGTTGAGGTTACAGGGAGACCCTGTCTCAAAACAAACTTGAAAAACAAACTTTGGAAGAATGTGGATTTTGTTAGGCTGTGCTTTCATAAGAGGTGGGTCTATAAAGACAAGTGCTTGCTTAGAAGAGGTCACCCAGGTTAAAGAACAAGTCAGCTTCGGTCCCTATACACCTAACAGTGTTATTTGAATTATGTGTCATAGTAGACGCCTGTAGGCTGAAAGCGCCACCCCCCTCCCCTCTGTGACTGCCCAGGTGTATGGACAGTGACAACGGTCCAGGCTGGCAGGTGGGCTGGTGAGTTGCTCAGAGCTGACAGAATAACTGTGCTTTCCTCTTCTTTCTGTAGTGACTTCCATGGGAAACGGCACAAGCAGACTCTACAGTGCTCTCGCCAAGACACTCAACAGCAGCACCGCAGCACAGCACCCAGAGTATCTGGTGTCAGCTGACCCAGAACACCGAGAACCCATTGATCCTAAGGAGCTCCTGGAGGAATGCAGAGCTGTTTTGCAAACTCGGCCACCCCGGTTCCAGAGGGATTTTGTGGACCTGAGGACAGATTGTCCCAGTAGCCACTCTCCCATTAGGGTCATGCAGTGGAACATCCTAGCGCAAGGTATGCCTGGTGGTGCTGTGCCTGAGCATCTACTTCTGGCCATGCCCAATACTCTGTTATGTGCAGGGAATTGAGGTGTGCAAGGGTAGAGGTGTTCGTTCAGCAACTCAGTGGAAAGATGTTGGGCCATAGCATTACGACAGCACTCACTACAAGGGACAAACCGAATGAGTAATGGAACTTTGTGCTGAAAATGGCAGTTGTGTGGGGCTGGGTAATGATAGTAATATTGTTAGCATAGCCAAGGGTCCTGGGTTCGATCCCTAGCAGTATCAGTCATTCTTTTTTTCTTTCTTTTTTTTTTTTTTAATTTTATTTATTTCCGTATGTGTATGAAGGTATTGTCTGCATGCAAGTCTGTGCACCCGTGACGTGCAATGCCGCGGAGGTCAGAAGAGGGCATTGGACTCCCCTGGAACTAGAGTTCTCCTGGAATTGGAGTTTCAGACGGCTCTCGGCCGCCATGTGGGTGCTGGGGATCGAACCCGGGTCCTCTGCAAGAGCGGTCGGGGCTCTTAACCGCTAGGCCATCTCTCCAGCCCAGTATCAGTCATTCTTAAAATAAGGCATCTTTCATGAGTTAGTTTATATATACCCCCAACTTGCTAGTCTTTTAATACTTTGGCTGGGCATGGTGGCCTTTAATCCCAGCACTTGGAAGGCAGAGGCAGAGAGATCTCTGAGTTCAACACCAGCCTAATCTATGTAAGTAGTTCCAGGACAGCCAGAGTTACAGTGTGGAACCCTGTCTTTTAAGGACAGTATTTTTATTTATTTTTTATGTTATGAATGTATTGTCGGCATGTAGGTTTGTGTGCCCGTGTCGTGCAATGCCATGGAGGTCAGAAGAGGGTGTCGGATTCCCCTGGAACTGGAGCCGCCGTGGGCGCTGGGAATCGAACCCGGGTCCTCTGCAAGAGCAGTTAATGGCTTTTAACCTGCTAGGCCATCTCTCCAGCCCCTGAGGGCACTATTTTTTATTTGTTCTTTGAGTTTCCACCCACTTCCCTTGGACCTCCCTAAACATGGACCAATCTTGGTCCATGTTTCTTTCATCCCCAGGACTACAAAGAACAATTTCTCTGAACCTGAAAGCAAAGGGCTTAGATGCTAGGAATCAGCTATGTGAAATGGCTTTTCAATATGAAAGAAACCAGTTCCCTGCTTCAGCAGATGGTACAGGGTTATTATGTCTGGGTGGGTTAGTGTCACTTAGAACAGCCCCAGAATTGGGGGCAGATGTAGGACCTCCCAAGACCCCCTCCTGTTTCTTTGAGCTTGTGGTTCTGTAGTAGCTGACATCTGCGTGGCTTTTTCTTTTCAGCTCTTGGAGAGGGCAAAGACAATTTTGTGCAATGCCCAGTTGAAGCTCTCCAATGGGAAGAGAGGAAATGCCTCATCCTGGAAGAGATCTTGGCCTATCAGCCCGACATACTGTGCCTCCAAGAGGTGGACCATTATTTTGACACCTTCCAACCACTCCTTAGTAGACTGGGCTATCAAGGCACGTTTTTCCCCAAGCCCTGGTCACCATGTCTAGATGTTGAACATAACAATGGACCAGATGGCTGTGCCTTGTTTTTTCTCCAAAACCGGTTCAAGCTCATTAACAGCTCCAATATTAGGCTGACAGCCATGACCCTGAAAACCAATCAGGTGGCCATTGCACAAACCCTGGAGTGCAAGGAATCTGGCCGACAGTTCTGCGTTGCTGTCACCCACTTAAAAGCACGTACTGGCTGGGAGCGGTTCCGATCAGCTCAGGGGTGTGACCTTCTTCAGAACCTGCAGAACATCACACAAGGAGCCAAGATTCCTCTGATTGTCTGTGGAGATTTTAATGCGGAGCCAACTGAAGAGGTCTACAAACACTTTGCTTCCTCCAGCCTCAATCTGAATAGCGCCTATAAGCTGCTGAGTCCGGATGGGCAGTCGGAGCCTCCTTATACAACCTGGAAGATCCGGACCTCAGGGGAGAGCTGTCATACTTTGGACTACATCTGGTACTCCAGACGTGCTCTGAGTGTCGTATCAGCTCTTGATTTACTCACTGAAGAACAGATTGGGCCCAACAGACTCCCTTCCTTCAATTACCCTTCAGACCACCTGTCTCTAGTGTGTGACTTCAGCTTTAATGAGGAGCCTGACAAACTTCTATAAACACTGGTCCACTTTTTTAATCACAAGAGTCTCAACCAGGGATGTTTCAGGAAACTGAAGTAGGACTCATTGTAACTTTACTCTCCGTTGTTTCCAGCATGCCCTTGAAAAGAATTAGTTCACAAACGTTAATTAAACCTGTAGTGAAAAAGGTGTTGCACTCCAGTTTGGGCTTGCATTGTTTCATTCTCTTACCATTACATTTTCAACCATTTAAGGGCATTAAATTAGGTTTGTTTGCAAGTTTTCTCAGTTGAGGGTGTTATAAAAAGTTGAGTTCATAATTAACAAGATGTAGGAACAGTTTTCTAGACAGCATTTCAAGTTATTAGAGAAGTGCGTGTCAATATTTTTTATATCTTTCTAAATTAAGTAAATTATAGCATTATAGACATTTTAGAAATGGATGAACAGTCAGTGTAACTGTTTTCTAACAAAGGAACTGTTTAGCCTGGAGGAGGGGATGTTACTTACGTTAAGTACTGGGTCTCCCTGGTAGGTTCTTCATAAACGATCTTGCAAGTTCTCTGTGCCTCCAGGTTCTCCATCATTGACTCTCTGAAGAGATTCCAGGTAGCTTTCAAATATTTGATTGGTTTTCGTTGAGTCACTGTTATGTATTTGTACTTTTTCTGTTGTAATGACACCGGTATGTATTTGAAAGTTATTTGCCATCATTTCTGTAGGAATGTTCTCACAGTAGGTTTAGGAGCAGTTACGGAGCAGTGGCTAAGAATGAGTAGGAGTTTATTTACCTGGAGATAGGGAACTCTAGAGATCTGTTTACTGGGCTGTTGTTAAACTCCCTAAAACAGCCATGTGGGCAAGACAAGAAAATCTGAAGTTGAGGCCAGCTTGGGCTACATAATGAGTTCAGGGCTAGCCTCAACACACCCAGATCCTATTTCAGAAAACTCAACCCACTGGGTTCAAAACAGAAGCATGTAAAAGAGTCAAAAAGATAACCTGGCTGGGCATGGTGGTGCATACCTTTATTCCCAGCACTTGGGAGCCGGAGGGAGGTGGAACTCTGTGAGTTCAAGACCAGGAAAAAATAAACTTGGAATTCTCCAACAGAAATAAGTGGTAACAGTGGAAGCCTCTTCCAAACAAAACCTATTGATGGTAGATTGATATTTTAATGTATGAGTTGTAAATATTGAAGATTAATAAATGATCTTTTAAAGCTAGTCCTTTTAATATTTTGTCTTTTTAGTTCAAAAAGAAACTGGGCTGGGTGTGGCGGTGCAGGCCTTTAGTCCCAGCAGAGACAGGAAGATGTCTAGGAGTTCCGGGCCAATCTGGTCTACACAGTGAGTTCCAAGACAGCTGGGGCTATAGGGAGATACTGACCCTGTCTCAAAAGGAAAAAAAAAAAAAAAAAAAAGCCTGAAGTAGATTATCCTATCTTTTCATATTGTTGTGTGGTGACTTCTACTGGTTTTGACAGCAGAGGTAGTTAACACATCCAAGACATTTTATATTATACTTGTGGATATCTTAGCACCAAGGTTGGAGTTCCCCCAAAATGGCAGACCCCTGAAGGTTCGTATCAGAACCTCTTTGGGAACAGGTGCTTTCATGAAAGTTACTACAGTTTGGACTTTCACTGGAACAAATGGTAAGCAGTAAAAACATATGTACCAACAGCTTTCAAAGCATCACCCATGCAAGTCACTCACTGTCAACATCAACATCTGTTTTGTCTTTGGCCTGTGCTGCTTCCTACCCACCAGCATTTGTTGCCTGGCTTTTTATTCTGATATGAGACAAGTCTTGGTTTTGTAGCCCAGGTTGGCCTGGTGCCATTTGTTTACCCTAATGTGGGTCAAACTGCAATCCTCCCACCTCAGCCTCCAACACTAGGATGCCCGACATGAGCTGCCACACCCAGCCTTGCCCACCTCACCAGTCCTGTTTATTTTTATTTTTTAATTTTTATGTGTATGAATGTACTGTCTGCATGTAGGTCTGTGCACCTGTGTCAGGCAATGCCACGGAGGTCAGAAGAGGGTCTCAGATTTCCCTGGAATTAGAGTTCAGGAATTGGAGTTACAGACGGCTCTCAGCCGCCATGTGGGTGCTGGGGATCGAACCGGGGTCCTCTGCAAGAGCAGTTGGCACTCTTAACTGCTAGGCCATCCCCTCCAGCCCCTAATTATTTTTTTTACATGTATGAGTATACTGTCTGCATGTAGGTTGGTGTACTTGTGTCGTGCAATGCCTCGGAGGTCAGAAGAGGGCATCGGATTCCCCTGGAACTAGAGTTAAAGATAGTTCTTAGCCACCATGTGAGTATTGGGGATTGAACCCAGGTCCTCTGCAAGAGCAGTCAGCGCTCTTAACCATTAAGCCATCTCTCTATCCCCAGTCCTGTTTTTCTTAAAAAAAAAAAAAAAAACGGGCTGGAGAGATGGCCTAGCAGTTAAGAGCGCCGACCGCTCTTACAGAGGACCCTGGTTCAATCCCCAGCACCCACATGGCGTCTGAGAACTGTCTGAAACTCCAATTCCAGGAGAACTCCAGTTCCAGGGGAATCCGAGACCCTCTTCTGACCTCCGCGGCAATGCACGTCATGGGTGCACAGACCTGCATGCAGACAATACATTCATATACATACGGAAATAAAATAAAAAAAAACTTTTACACGGAAACTGTCTCAAAAAGACCAAGAAATATATTTTATTTTGTTTATGACTAATGCCTGGATGTACGTAAGTGTACCCATGTTGTGTGATGCCCACGGATGTCAGAAGAGGGTGTCAGATCCCCTGGAACTGGAGTTAATTTGGGGTTTTTGGGGTCTTTTTGAGACAGGGTCTCCCATTAGTCCCAACTGGCCTGGAGCTCGCTCTGTAGACCAGGCTGGCCTTGAACTCACAGAGATCCCCTGCCTCTGCCTCCCGATTAAAGGTGTGAGCCACCACGCCGGGGTGGAGTTACAGAGGACCCACATTGTGGTTAATAATTGTAAGAGCAGGGGCTGGAGAGATGGCCTAGCGGTTAAGAGCACTGACTGCTCTTGCAGAGGACCCAGGTTCGATCCCCAGCACCCACATGGCGGCTGAGAACCGTCTGTAACTCCAANTTGTGTTTTATCTGCAGAAGGAGAATTTACAACACTAACCATGGCATTGACATATTTGTTAAGACATCTAATGTGGGGCTGGAGAGATGGCCTAGCAGTTAAGAGCACCAACTGTTCTTGCAGAGGACCAGGGTTCAATCCCCAGCACCCACATGGCGGCTGAGAACCGTCTGTAACTCCAATTCCAGGAGAACTCCAGTTCCAGGGGAATCCAACACCCTCTTCTGACCTCCTTGGCATTGCACAGCATGGGTGCACACACCTGCATGCAGACAGTACATTCATACACACACAGAAATAAATAAAATTAATAAAATTGTAAGAGCAGCCAGTGTTCTAACCACTGAGCCATCTCTCCAGCCCCATGTCCTGGCTAATTTTCTGTGAACAAACGTGGACTTCTGGCTCCTCAACTTCCTCTTTCCATTCTCCATCAGCAGAGTACTCTTCACCTTAGGGGATTCCAAGTCCATTTCAGGAATTTTTATATTGATATTTCTTACATCCAACTTAGTAAATAACTAAGTAGAGGAGGAAAAAGTTCCCCAAAGAGACAATTGATAGAATGGCTCAATAAGAAATGTGTGCCCAGGACAGTTGCAACACTGGAGAGAAAGGCCTTGGGAAGATGGGCACAGGCCAGATGATATCTAAGTGTTACCTTTCACTAACTTTAAAGCAATTACCACATATTTGATGAAATCTGCAGTTTATTTTGGCTTTAAAATTAGCCAAGTTGGTCTCATCCTTAGTAATCCTCCTGAAATCTCAGCATTCCAGAGGCTTGGGCAGGAAACCGAGTTCTCGGATAACCTGGGCCTTATCTCAGAAGTGGCAGGGTTTCCTATCAGAATGGCCAGGTCCGAGGAAAGCTGGGAGACAGCAAAGGTGAGTAGAAGACACCATCAACAGGCCTTGGAGAACAAGGAGACATCCTGCAGACCTCTGGCATTGGTTATTGGCTGTAAGCAGTGACACTAAGCTAAGAGGGAGACAGTCTAGACTGCAATCAAGCACTGGGGAAGAACAATGGGGTGGCAATTAAAAAGGTCAATCTAAGATTTAGAGCCAAAATTTGGCCTGGACCAAGACTTCATAGAGAAAACAATGGGAATCCATCTGATTTAACAATTGTTAAGATGAGTAAATAGCAGTATCTGCTGAGCCCCACGGACAACTTTCTTGAAAGTCAAAGGGAAGCAGACAAGGAGGAGCTTTAAGCATTAGAGACTCAACCAGAGAGGTAAGTCATGAAAAACGGCTCTGAGAAGCAAAGTGATGGTGTAAAAACACAGTTATCAAGCAAGCAAGATGGCGAAGGCTTTTTTTTTTTTCCTCTTTGTTTTTTTGAAGGGGCCATGCTAATCTTCTCTGTATCTTTCCAATTTTAGTATATGTGCTGCCGAAGCGAGCACAGCTCTTACTGACCTTTGTTCACCCCTGCAGCCCACATGGTGGAGGGAACGGACTTGTGAAATTTTTTGTTCCCTGATCTCTTGGGGGGGGTGACAGGGACACTTAGTTTTAATGAATATGAGTGCATTGCCTGCAGTGGAAGTGCACCTGTGTTGTGCTGCGCAAAGCGGACAGAGATCAGAAGGTGTTCAGTCCCCTGGAACTGCTACAGTTGTTAGCCACTATCTGGGTGAACCCTAGTCCTTTGTAAATGCAGCTAGTGCTCTGTCTCCCCAGCAGCGCCACCCCCTAAAACCTTTTTATTTTGGTCTGAGACAGGGTCTCCTTGTAGCCTCAGCTGGCCTTATGTAGGCTGGCCTTGAATCACAGAGATCCACCTGCCTCTGCCTCCCAAGTGCTGGAATTAAAGGCATTTGCCACCACCCCCAGGCCTTAAAACTTTTTTTTTTTTAATTTTATTTATTTCTGTATGTGTATGAATGTACTGTCTGCATGCAGGTCTGTGCACCCGTGTCGTGCAATGCCACGGAGGTCAGAAGAGGGCGTCGGATTCCCCTGGAACTGGAGTTCTCCTGGAATTGGAGTTTCGGACGGTTCTCGGCCGCCATGTGGGTGCTGGGGATCGAACCCGGTTCCTCTGTAAGAGCGGTCGGCGCTCTTAACCGCTAGGCCATCTCTCCAGCCCCGCCTTAAAACTTTTAAAAAAAGTATCTATTTGACTTGGAAACTGGGGTCCTGGAGAACCTCAATAAGCACTGTTTCTTAGCTGGAGTCTAAACGCGGCCTATCCATTAATCAAGGGCATGTGAAGGGAAAAGAAATGGTAGAACAGGAAGCACCTCCCTCCTGGAAGGGAGGCTGCTATAACGTGAGGAGATCTTGCACAGCAAAGGATCCAGAAATGATCGCACCTCACAGCGACCGACTCCTGTAGAGGAGTGGTGACAGGCTGGAACTGCTACTGGAAAACCTCCTAAGGAATAAATGCACAAGCAACTGATCACAGATCAAAGGCCTGGTGGGGCTAGGAAACATAGTGGCATCAATCCAAAAAATGCTGGGCACTCAAAAACACATCATATTGACTTTATAGTTCCAAGAGGCCAAGTTCAGAAGCTTATAGTGTTTGCAAATTTAGCCTTTAGATATATTTATTCTAAAAACAACAGGAAGTTTCAGGTGGAGTTCAAACCAAGAAAATGTCCACTTAAAATTTAACTTAACAGTTAAGAGCACTGGTTGTTCCTAGGTTAGGCGTGGTGGTGCACGCCTTTAATCCCGGCAGAGGCAGGAAGATGTCTGAGCTCAAGACTAGCCTGGTCTACATAGTTCCAGGCTAGCTGAGGTTACAGGAAGACCCCGACTCAAAGAAGGGGGGGCGCGGTGCAGCACCGGCTGTTCTTGCAGAAGACCCGGGTTCAAATACCAGCACCCATGTAGCAGCTAACTATTCGTAACTCCAGTTCCCATGTAGCAGCTAACTATTCGTAACTCCAGTTCCAAGGGGATCCAACACCCTCTTCTGTCCTCCTTGGACGCTGCATGGCGTGTGTGCACTCACACACATGCAGGCATAACACTCATAAATTAAAGTGCTTTTAGCTGTCTTCCATAGCATTTAACTTAAAGACTCTTAGTAAATGTAAGCCGTATCTGTGTACTTCAATGGCTCAGACTCAGCAAGGGTCCAGGGATGCAGCCTTTTTCCTAAAGGAGTATTAAAACCAGACTAATTTTGAAAGAGCATTTTAGGAGGAATAATTTGCGTTTTAAACTCAAATGGGGGTAAAAATAAAATGAGATATTCTTCATACTTTTTAACTCTCAAATGGGGTAAAAACGAGATGTTCACACCTTCACCTGCTTCTGCCTCCCAAGTGCTGGGATTAAAGGCATGTGCCACCACACCTGGCCATACTTTTATTTATTTTTTTTTTAATTTTTTTTTTTTATTATTTATTTTTGTATGTGTATGAATGTATTGTCTGCATGCAGGTCTGTGCACCCGTGTCGTGCAATGCCGCGGAGGTCAGAAGAGGGTCTCGGATTCCCCTGGAACTGGAGTTCTCCTGGAATTGGAGTTACAGACGGTTCTTAGCCGCCATGTGGGTGCTGGGGATCGAACCCGGGTCCTCTGCAAGAGCGTCGGTGCTCTTAACCGCTAGGCTATCTCTCCAGCCCCCATACTTTTATTTTTTTAAATATCATTAGATATGTTTATGGAAAGGTGTGGTGGCGCACACCTTTAATCCTAGCACTTGGGAGGCAGAGGCAGGCGGATCTTTGTGAGTTCAAGGCCAGCCTGGTCTACAATGTGAGTTCCACGACAGCTGGGGCTACAGGGAGACCCTGTCTCAAACACACACACACACACACACACACACACACACAAGAAAAAAAAAATTCATCAGCACGCCTTTAATCCTAGCACTTGGGAGGCAGAGGCAGGCGGATCTTTGTGAGTTCAAGGCCAGCCTGGTTTACAGAGTGAGTTCCAGGACAGCTGGGGCTACAGGGAGAGACTGTCTCGAAAAGAAAAAAAAAAACAAAGAGACTTGCCAAATATTAATGGGACAAAACCAAAGTAGCATTTCTTCACATAGTAATTGAGAAGAAAAAAACAGGATTTCTGTTGCTTAACTAAAGTGACATCTCCATACTGGCTTTTGAGTACTGTGAAAAATATATCACCAGAGACCAAAAACGAGATAAATTTCATTTCTATATTTCAGAAAACCTACTTGAATACACTTTGAAACAAGAGTACAACAAAATAGAATATACTTCAAATGTTGAATATACAAACTATTACAGTTCAAATCTGAACACTGGTACTTTCCCTCTTAAACTTCAACTAAAAAAGAAAAAGAGCAAGAGAAAGGAGGAAGAAAGGAAAGGAAAGAAAGAATGAGAAAGGAAACAAACACCAGGTGTTCCGGGTACCTGACGTTCATGCTGAGCCGGAATTTCCAAATGACAGTGCGCTGAAAGCGCTGTGTCTGCACAGACACCGGGCTGAGTGAGTGACTCGGGCATGTTAGGGCAAAGGCCAGAACCAACTGTTAATTTGTCCACAGTTAAGAAACTGACAGACTTAAACTACCATATAAAATGTTACCTGTAAATTCTATAACAATACTGTGCTAGGTACAAGATTTTTAAATTTTTCTTTTAATAAAAAAGCTTTACACAAACAAGCCATTAGCTTATTTCAAGAAAGAAAACCGAAAATTAGTCTAAGGCCTTTGTTTTAAATCAGCTTAAGCTATACAATATAAAAAAATTCGCACTAGATCTTTTTTTTTTTTTTTTGCTATCCTCTTTCTGAAGCTTTTGGATCCATTCAGTTCACATTCTAGAATATCTAAATTAGCAGAGTCTTCACATAGCACCAGTTAAGTGAGTACTGTGCGGACACAGTAATAATTGCTGGTATGCATATAAAATGCATCGAAAATTGCTATATGTAACAATGAGATTACCCATCCCAACCCCTCCCCACTGAAAACTATGTAACCTCTTACAAGTGTTAGTGTTCCAACTCTTAGTGTAACTTGATATTGTAGTGAGCTGCTTGGTCCCTTTCAATCCTTTTTCTTACTGACGGATCAGTTATTCCTACTGTAAGAGGCAGTTTTCTGTCAGCATCTCAATGTGTAGTTAGTTCACTTCCCACTGAAACATGGGATAGGTAATGTATTTCCAGTAAGTCTGATCGCTTTCTTGTACGTACTAAAACGTTTTAAAGTCTTCCTCTGACTTCTCGATGACTTCCCTTGCAAACACTGTCAGTGCTACCACTGACAGTCTGAGGTCCACAGTGGAGCTGCTGTTTACTTTTCGCACGTTACCAACCCTTCCGTTTTCATGGCTACAGGAAGCGCAATGGCGGAAGGCGCGCTGACCACCACCACGTGGGTTACTGTTTTACTCCCATCTGCTGCCTTTTCTTCTACCAGCTGCAGAGTTTTCACATCGTGTTCCTGCTTTTTTGCCACTGCTTCTGATTTAACCTCTGGCCCTTTTATGACTGCACTGATAACTCGAGGAGGAGTCTGGCCGGAAGCCTGCTGAGCGGGCACTGACAGTCTCATTACAGGTGTGCCATGGGCTATTGAAACTGGGGTAAGTGCTCTCACAGCCAATGGAGTTCCAACAATGTTAATGCTTCCTGATCCAGTCAGGTTTGACTTTGTCTGCAGTTGACACTGTGCAAGTTGCGTAGCAGGGATGGTGATGATCTTGGCAGGCTGCATGGTGACTCTGTCCCCGTTCTCAGCGGACGCTGGCATCACAGTAGGGATTGTCTGAATGACTACCTTTGGAGAGGTCGTGGTTGTCGGACTAGTGCTGGTTATTAATGGCGCTCCTGGACTGACTGACTGTACTGCCACAGTTGAAATCTTCTGACCCAATGATGTCATTACAACAGGAACTTGCATGGCCACACGCACTGTCCTAGTGAATTAAAAAGAAGGTGACCTCATTTAAAAAAAAGAACACAGCCAGGAATGGTAGCACATGCCTTTAATCCCACCACTCTGGAGGTGGAGGCTGAGGCGGGTGATCTCTCTGAGTTCCAAGCCAGCCTGGTCTACATAGTGGGTTGTAGGCCAGCTGGGGGTACAAAGAGACCCTGTCCCAAAAAGACCAAAAAATAAAAGAATATAAATCCCAATGCACAAAACTAATACTCCCAACTTTTATAGATGTACTAACAATCCCTGAAGATGAGAGTATGAAATCCACCTAGATAACCATAAAAAAGTCAATCAAAGGGGCTGGAGAGATGGCTCAGCAGTGCAGAGGACCCAGGTTCAATTCCCAGCACCCACATTAATCCTAGCACTCTAGCACTCGGGAGGCAGAGGCAGGCGGATCTCTGTGAGTTCAAGGCCAGCCTGGTCTACAGAGTGAGTTCCTGGCCAACTGGAGCTATAGAGAGACCCTGTCTCAAAAAAAAGTCAATCAAAAATAACTCCTTTTTAAGGTACTGGGGACTGAACTAGGGTCTAGTGCATGCAAGACAAGTGTTCTCCCACTGAGCTACAGCCCTAGGCTCTTTTGAGACAGAATTTACTCTGTACCCAGGAAGCCTTTGAACTTGTGATCCTCCTGCCTCAACCTGCACAGTAGAGATTTCAGGTGTGTGCCACTATGTCTAGCTAAAATAAAACCAAGTAAGCCGGGCGTGGTGGCGCACGCCTTTAATCCTAGCACTTGGGAGGCAGAGGCAGGCGGATCTTTGTGAGTTCAAAGCCAGCCTGGTCTACAGAGTGAGTTCCAGGACAGCTGGGGCTACAGAGAGACCCTGTCTCAAAAAGACCAAAAAAAAATAAATAAAATAAAATAAAATAAAATAAAATAAAATAAAATAAAATAAAATAAAATAAAACCAAGTATATCTAAAAGGTCCAGCACTTTTCAAAGTCCTAACAGTGATTTCTATAATACTAGCTAATATGGATTAAACAAAAGATATTTCATTTGTCCAAAGAGCATGCCTTAAACCTAACACTCAGGAGGCTGATCTCTGTGAGTTGAAAGCCAGCCTACTCTATCTAAGGAGGAGTCCTTACCTTTAAAAAGCAAGCAAGCAAGCAAACAAACCAGAAAACCCCATTACAATGAATGCTTTTCCTTACTTACCTTGGAGCTGCTGTTGCCGACACAGATGCTGTGGTAGTAGGAGACCTAGATGACGCATCATGACCTGAGGAAGTGATATTCACAACTCTAGCCACACCCTTCTCTGCTCTGGAGCAGTTTATAGGAGACGAGTTCTTTCCACCTCGAACAGAAGTTGCGGCTTTCAAGAGACTTTCTGTAGATAGTGACACGCGCTCTAAAGACTTTTCATCAGCAGCTGTGGCCAAGTCTTCACTGCAGGTTTCACTTTTGTCATCATCTATAACCACTATGTTTTTGGGCATATCCTTGAACTGATAGACAAGCCTCTGTCCTTCAACCTTTGCAAGAATTCCCCTTTGGTAGTAGTACCTATAAGGCAAAAAGTTTCTAAATTAATCAAGTGCATTACTCCCCTCCCCCTATAAAACCAGGCACAGCAAATTCTAGCAGAAACATTGCTGTAAGAGATGAGAGGAGCGCCTACTACTTGGCCTCTCTAAAGGCTTCAGGGTTGCTGTAAGAATGAAGTTGGTATGTGGTATCACAAGCCTCTGTGATTGTCGGATTGACAAGATCTAGAACCACCTAGGAAAGAAACCTCTACGTTTAGCCAGACTGCCTTCATGTAGGTAGAAAGACCAACCTAACTGTGGCCAGCGCCTTTCCATGACCTAGGATGTCAGGCCACATAAAGGGAAAGCATGCTGAGCACCAGCAGTCATGCGTCTCTCTGCGTCCTAACTGATGCAGAGTGGCGTCCTTTTCACACTCCTGCCACCATGATGGACGCAGACTCAAAGCAAACTCTTCCTTACGCTGCTTTTGTCAGGTATCTTGTCACGTCAATAATGGGAAGGAACAGCCCCATAACCTTAGCACGCGCAGAGAAGCGCTGGTACTGAGGAGTGACCCCACAGCTCCGCATGTGAGGCAAGGGGACAAAGCGGAGCGTCAGCTCGGCTCACCCATCAGCACTTTCTGCGTAGTCCAGCCAGCTTCCGCCCCTTTCCTCTTTCCTCCACCTCCCAAGTACAAGATCATAGGTGTGTGCCACCATGTACAGCTTATTCTTTGGGAAAAAAAAAAAAAAACTAGATACAGAATATTTTACTGATACTAGTAGGATTCTAATCTATATAGGTAATAAGAAAAACCTAACTTTATATGCAATAATCACCTCAGCCACATTTAGAGATTAAAAGAAAAAGCTGTGCACTATGTGAATACTGTCACATAAAACACAATGTAGGGGCTGGAGATGGCTCAGCAGTTAAGACTAAATAACAGCCGGGCGTGGTGGTGCACGCCTTTAATCCTAGCACTTGGGAGGCAGAGGCATGCGGATCTTTTTGAGTTCAAGGCCAGCCTGGTCTACAGAGTGAGTTCCAGGACAGCTGGGGCTACAGGGAGAACCTGTCTCAAAAAGACCAAAAAAAAAAAAAGGACTAAACAAGGTCTGTCTCACTTCTAGTTGTTGGAATTTGGGACTTTGGCCTCTCTAAGACGAAGCACTTTTATCTGGAGCTGTTCTTAGGCTTCTGACAACTGCCATAGAACCGTCAGAAATGTGCAGGCCAACAGGGATCCCTGGGTTTTTCTGACATCCTGTGAAGACTCAGGCTCACCACCAGAACTGCTGTAAGGGACCTTTGCAAGTTGACCCTCGACCGTGGTCCAAGCTTCCTTACCCTCCACCAGAGGATCAGCCTTGGGCCCAGCACAGAAAGGAAGGAAAGAATGGGTCAGAGAGAAGAGAAGACTTTCTCAAGCTGAAAGAGGTTCAGACCCCAAGGCAAAAATAAAAAGATGTGCACTGGATTGAGAAAAAAAAAAAAAGTGGTGCACAGGAAGTGAGCCATTCAAATGCACCTTCTGTACATACCAGGGATGGGATCCATCTGACAACGCTAGACTGGGAAGCGATTAGTGACAAGAAGTTGATTTAGGCTTAACTCTCCCCCTGTCCTTACTGCTGGTGATGTTATGTAGCTCCCAAGAAAGCCATTTGAGATTAATCTATATGTACCTAAAGATTACTGGATAATCTATATACATGAGTTCTGCGATGTATGCATTTCTCTTGTTTGGGAGGTTCCGGAGGGTCTCTTCCAAACCTGCTATCAATAGTCTATAAGGAATGTGTGCATGTGACTTCATGATATCTTCCTCTTGATTTGACCCAAAAAAGGGCCAGTGATCCTCAAGTATTTCTGTGCTTTAGAAGCCTCGGGTCTGAAACAACTTGAAAGAATGTAAATACAATTTCAAATAGTTTGGTTAGGTTAGATATTCTGGTTTTCCAAAATTTGCAATAAAAGTAAAAATTTTGTTTTAATTGTTAGTTATATATAGCAACAGTTTAAAACTAACTCACCAGCCGGGCATGGTGGCACGCGCCTTTAATCCCAGTACTCAGGAGGTAGATGTGAGTGGATCTCTGTGAGTTCAAAGCCAGCCTGGTCTACAGAGCGAGCTCCAGGACAGCTGGTACTAAAAGGGAGACCCTGCCTCAAAAATACCAAAAAAAGGGAAAAAAAACCCTAAAACTAACTCATGGTGGAACATGGCTTAATCCTAGCACACAGGAGGCAGAGGCAGGCAGATCTCTGTGAGTTCAAAGTCAGCCTGGTCTGGGATACAGGGAGACCTTGTCTCAAAAACACCAAAAAAAAAAAAAAAAAGAAAAGAACCCATCTGAGTTCAAACATTTTTACACTGATTTGGTGTGTGTATGTGGAGGCCAGCTCCCCTTCTACCATGTGGGTCTCTGGAACTGAAGGTAGGTTGTCAGGCTTGGCAGCAAGCACCTTCACCCACCCAGGCATTTAGCATATACCCGTGTTTTCCTTTTTACATTTATTTGTGTGCACAGATCACATGATACCCATGTCAGTGGTTAGAGGATGAACTCAGAGGGTCCAGGCTTAATGTCAAACTTTAGACAATGAAGCATCTCAATGGTTTTGTTCTTGTTTTTCTGTTTTTGTTTTGTTTGTGTTTTTGTTTTTTTGAGTGTGTGTTTGTTTTGTCTTTTTGAGACAGGGTCTCCCTATAGCCCCGGCTATCCTAAAACTCAACTCTGTAGACCAGGCTGGCCTTGAACTCAACAGAGATCCTCCTGCCTCTAAGAGTGCTGAAAATAAGGGTGTGCACTACCACGCCCGGCTTAAAGGTGGTTCTTGGCCACCATGTGGGTGCTGGGAATTGAACCTGGGTCCTCTTCAAGAGCAGTCCCTCTTAACCACTGAGTAATCTCTCCAGCCCCTCAGTTCTTTTCCTTAAAAACAGGTCTTGGGGCTGGAGAGATGGCCTAGCGGTTAAGAACGCCGACTGCTCTTGCAGAGGACCAGGGTTCAATCCCCAGCACCCACATGGCAGCTGAAAACTGTCTTTAACTCCAGTTCCAAGAGAATCCAAGACCCTCTTCTGACCTCCGCGGCACTGAACAACACGGGTACACAAACCTACATACAGACAGTACATTCATACACATAAAAAATAAATTAAATTAAAAAAAAAAAAGACAGGTCTCACCATACTGAAGCCCAAGTTGGCCTCAAACTCAAGAAATCTGCCTGCCTCTGATTCTCAGATGTTGGGATTAAGCTATGTGCTTCTACGCACCTCTTGGTTTTATTTTTTGAGACAAGATGTCTGTGAGGCCAGGCTGATCTCCAACTCCCGGTCCTCCTGTCTCCACTTCCCAAATCCTGAGAGTGCAGCCCGTGGTAGTGAGCCCCCCCACCCTCCCCGTGCTGTTTTTAATTTGGTATTCTTGCTATGAACAACCTATCAGTATCTTCCAAAAATGTGAGTGCATGACGCTGCATTAGTTATATTGTCTTGCTAAGAAACTAGCTAGTTCTGAAAACAAGCACACAATACTTGGATACACTAAATCTTCCAACTGAGCTACATTCCGCTGAATCACATGATTGGTTCTTCTGACAAGGAACTGCATCCTGAGCCCACTTCACTGCCAACTGATCTCAGCATTTGGACATCCCAAGAATTCTTCCTAATGGTCACCCCCATGTGGTTTCTGTTCCATAAATCTCTGCTTTAGAATACTATAGAAAATTAATATTGTTAAAATTAAAAAAGTTTTTATTTTTTTATTAATTTTATTTATTTCTGTATGTGTATGAATGTACTGTCTGCATGCAAGTTTGTGCACCCATGTCGTGCAATGCCGTGGAGGTCAGAAAAGGGTCTCGGATTCCCCTGGAACTTGAGTTCTCCTGGAATTGGAGTTTCGGACAGTTCTCGGCCGCCATGTGGGTGCTGGGGATCGAACCCGGGTCCTCTGCAAGAGCGGTTGGCGCTCTTAACCGCTAGGCCATCTCTCCAGCCCTAAAAAATTTTTTAAAAGGCTGCAACATGTTCAGGTGCAAAACTCCTTTACCATGTCTACTATAATGAAAGTAACTTCTCAAAGTGACAAAACTCACCAAAACTTTTCATTATCAAATAATGCATTGACATTTGTAGGAACTTCACTTGGGTTTTTGTTTTGGTTTGGCTTGGTGTGTTGTATTTGTATAGGTTACGTGCACATGAGCATGTGGGCACCCTACATGTATGTATTCATGCATGTGGAGGCCAAAAGCCCAAATCCATTGTCTTTCTTGATCACTCGCCACCTTCTTTTTTGAATCTAGGGTCTCTCACTGAACCAGAAACTCATCAATTCAGCTGGCCTGGCTGGCCAGGGAGCTCCGGAAATCTCTCTGATCTGTCTCCCCAGCGGCAGCAGAGCTCACAGACACAGCCTGTCAAGTCCCAATTTTGCCTAAGTAATTAGGAATCCAAAATTAGGTCTTGCTTGTGTGGCAGAACCTTATCAACTGAACCATCTCCTTGTGACTTGGTTTTGGTTTAGGACACAAGACTTTACACATGAGCCCAAGCTGCTTTCAAACTTAATAGGTAATGACTAGTGATTCTGACCCTTATCCACCTGCCTTTACCTCCCAAGTGCTGGGATTATAGACACATTCCCTTCACCCAGCCAGGGTTTAATTTTCTTGATTAATTTCTATTTTATGAGTGTTTGGCATGCATTGCATACAGAGGGCATCCAATCCCCTGGAATTGGAGTTGTGCAGGTTGTCAGCTGCTATGTGGGTGCTGGGAAAAGCATCTGGGTCTTCTGCAAGAGTAGCCGGTGCTGGATTTAGTTGTGGGTTTTTTTTGTTGTTTTGTTTTGTTTCTTTGGGTTTTTTTTTTTTTTGGGGGGGGTCTTTTTGAGACATATTCTCCCTTTAGTCACAGCTGGCCTGGAGCTCACTTTGGAGACCAGCCTGGCCTTGAACTCACAGAGATCCACCTGCCTCTGGATTTAGTTTTTTTAAAGTCCTACAATTTAATAATTTCTATTAAGGAATAGTCCTGAGTACAGAACCACATTCCTATAAAATGGAATTTCCAATGATGTTGACATTGTTGATACTTAGACCAAACTTTCCCCATCCACTGTCAAATCTAGTAAGTACTTCCCCCAAATTAAAAGTTACATAAGAGACTTTAAGCATTTCCTTAATAGCTATCAATCAAAAAGAAATATATGGGTTTTGCTAAAATTCAGCCCACTTCCATTCTTACCTCAAAGCTCGACCCATAGTTTCATAGTTCATGTCTGGCTTGTTCTTATGCTTTCCCCACAGTTTTGAGACAGCCTTTGAGTCCACGAGCTTGAATATGCCCTTTTCTCTCTGAGTCCACTTAATATACCTGGGACAAGTATTTTTATCTTGAAGTAGATCTAAAAGAAACTCCCATAGATAGGTTGTATTTCCTTTAAAAACAACCAAAAATGACAGGCATTAATTTCAAAATCAAGAACATAACTGCAAATGAATAAAATATCATTATTTATAACAGCCTGAAATACATTTACTTACTGGTTCTTAAAATTTATGCTTCCAACTATATGCTAATTCCTTATCAAGTTCACCCAAAGGCACTTATTAATTCTGTGTTTTCTTAGTGGTGAGAGGTTTCATAGAGGCCAGGCTGGCCCTGAACTACTGACCCTCTGCCCCCACCTCCCAGTGCTAGGATGAGAAGCTTCTGCCACCACACGTGGCCCAGTACTTAGGATCTTTTGTAAAAAATACTTTGATTAACCTATGATCTGAACTGTGGGTACTAGTCTTATACAGTGCCAGTTGCCCCTACTTTTTACTTTTATTTTTGTTTCTGAGACAGGATCTTGCTACAGCCCCAGCTGGCCTGGAACTCAGTATGTACACCAGGCTGCCCTCTATCCCAGAGATCCAACTCCCTCTGCCTCCCGAGTGTTCAGACTAAAGGCATGCAGCACCTATACCTAGCTGTCACCAACTCTTGAAATATGCTCTTACCATTCTGTGAACTGTTAGTAAATTTTGATTTGGTTACTGACATGTTACTGCTTCTAAAAACATACTTTTTAAACCGGGTGTGGTGACACATGCCTGTAATCCCAGCACTTGGGAGGTAGAGGCAGGTGGATCTCTGTGAATTCAAGGGCAGCCTGGTCTACATAGTGATTTCCAGGACAGCTGGAGCTAAAGGGAGACCCTATCTCAAAAAAAAAAAACAATTTTCAAATTCCTAATCGTTCTACTGGTTATACCCAGTAGAGACAATTTATTACCTATACCCAGCAAAGATAATGAAAAGCATTTCATTATACATGAACAACTAGGTTGAAGATAGTCGTGCTTCAGTCTTTTTTAATTTTATTTTATTTTATTTATTTATTTGCTATGTGTACTAATGTACTGTCTGCATGCACGACCCGTGTCGTGCAATGCCGCGGAGATCAGAAGAGGGTGTTGGATTCCCCTGGAACTGGAGTTCTCCTGGAATTGGAGTTACAGACGGTTCTCGGCCGCCATGTGGGTGCTGGGGATGGAACCCGACTGCAAGAGCAGTCGGCGCTCTTAACTGCTAGGCCATCTCTCCAGCCCCCATGTTTCAGTCTTAAAATGGGTTCCTTAGGTGGAAACATTAAAAGAAATAGGAGGAACCATTAAACTAATTGCATTTTCATCAAATGTTAACAACACTAGCTCTGCATCATACTCCTAGCAACATCTGAAAAATGAGGAAATATTAAAATATTTCTGCCAAATAAAATGTCTACACTTCAGCGAGAGATGGCTCAGAACTCCAGAGTATTAACTGCTCTTCAAGAGAACCTGAGTTCAGTTCCCAATAGCCACACCAAGCAGTTCCAGGGGGATCCATCACCTCTGGCCTCCACAGACATCCGCACTCATGTGTACATACCCCTCGCCACCCCCCCACATGAACAAAAAGTAAATAAAATGTTTACATGTATCTATCACACAGTGCGTTCGTTTAAATACAGTACTGGATAAACTACAGAGAAGAAAATTTTATCTTGCCTTAGGGCATTTGTAATTTACTGGAGCAGAAAAAAAGATGCCAAGTTAGACAATGTAACACACAAAAACAGTTTGAAATAATGAAGATGTATCTGAAGCCAGTGTGTAATTTTATATTCCAAATGAATCACAGAAAACAATGAGACTTCAGGAATGGCAGGTAATAAAGTCTATGTGAACGTGATGAAGTCTTGGTTGAAATACATATGAAAAGAACGGAAGTGCAAAAAGTAGGTAAATGCAAAGAACTTAACCCTGAAAGGGTTCTTTTACTCATTTCCCTGAAAAGGATCGAAAGCTCTGGGCGGTGCTCATAACAAGACCAGGCTTTTCAAGCTGCTGTTCTTTTGTTTTTTTTTGGTCTTTTAGAGACAGGGTCTCCCTGTAGCCCCAGCTGTCCTGGAACTCACTCTGTAGACCAGGCTGGCCTTGAACTCACAAAGATCCGCCTGCCTCTGCCTCCCAATGCTAGGATTAAGGAGCACACCACCACGCCCGGCTTCAAGCTGCTGTTCTTTTCTTCTCTACAGAGATTCTTTTTTTTTTTTTTTTAAATTCTTTTATTTTTATTTCATGTGTATGAGTGTTATGTCTGCATATGTTTAAGTGCACCCATGTCATGCAATGCCTGAGGAGGACAGAAGAGGGTGTTAGACACCCTGGAAATGGAGTTACAGACATTTGTTAGCTGCCATGTGGATGCTGGGATGTGAACCCGGGTCTTCTGTAAGAATATCCAGTGCTTTATTTTATTTTACTTTTTGGTCTTTTCGAGACAGGGTCTCCCTATAGCCCCAGCTGTCCTGGAACTCGCTCTGTAGACCAGGCTGGCCTTGAACTCACAAAGATCCGCCTGCCTCTGCCTCCCAAGTGCTAGGATTAAAGGCGTGTGCCACCATGTGCTTTTAACCACTGAGCCATCTCTCCAGCACTCTGCACAAATTCTTAAACTGATAAAAGAGTCCTGAGAAAGAAGAAAATACACAAGCACTCGCACAGTCACCAAGTGCCAAGTCATCTCTACCGACAATCCCTTTCTACATCCTTGAATCCAGACAGGACACGTGAGATACTTCCAAATCAAACCACTGCAGCCTCATCTTCAAATGAAACACTGGCATTTCATTTTCTTTTCTTTTTTTTAATTTATTTTTGTATGTGTATGAATGTACTGTCTGCATTTAGCTTTGTGCACACGTGTCGGTCAGAAGAGGGTCTCAGATTCCCCTGGAACTGGAGTTCTCCTGGAACTGGAGTTACAGATGGTTCTCCGCAGGGATCAAACCCGGGTCCTCTGCAAGAGTAGTCTGTGCTCTTAACCGCTAGGCTATCTCTCCAGCCCCTGGCATTTCATTTTCATTCTGAATTCCCCTTAAAACTCAACAAATTCATTAATAATCCATTCTTGAGCCCAGTATGCATCTCTTGACCTTCAAACATCACATTATATTTGAAGCACTACTGTATCAGCATCACTACCTGACAATTCTTAAACCATGTACATCATTCAACCACATCAAAATATGTAGCTGGTAGCATTTACAACCAGGGGATTATAGGTCCTAGGAATAAAGTATAGTTAAAATGAGCAGAGATTTTATTCTGGAAGAAATTTAATACCCATGTGGAGGAAAGCTAACTCTCACAAATTGTCCTCTGTCTACATATGCAAGCGCACTCATGTACACGCGCACACACGCACACACACACACACAAATGAATGTATTAATTTTTTTTAAAAAGACAGGGCTGGAAAATGGCTTAGTGGTTAAAAGCACACTCAATTGCCTCTAATTCCACCTCTAGGAGATTCAACACCCTCTTATGGGCATCAAGGGAAGTAAACTCACGTACACACAACCCCCAAGCATACAATACACATCTTTGATAAATTAAAAAAAAAGAAACTCTCTAAAAAAAACAAAAAATTGAGCCTTCTATCAGACAGCTTCTACTAAAGAGGCTCAATGTGAGCCTACGTACAATCACACACATACCCCTAAAACAATTTTCCCTAGAATGTGGTTTGCACTGCCCTAAGGACATTACCAAATACAATGTCTGCACCTTACATGCCCCACAGTATAGCTATGGCTATACTATCTACGAGGTAGAAACCTGGCACAGATATTTTGATAAACCTGATAATACTACCCCATGCCAAATTAAGAAATACTGTAAGAAACAGTACTGTCATATGCAGATGTACTAGAAATAATCCTTCTTATAACTGTAAAAATGTCACCAGACTGAAAGTAAATAAATAAATAAATAAAGGCTTATTCCCCAAATAACCCTTCTCAAATTACCTTTTCCTTCTCTGGGTTTCTTCTTGATTCCCAACTCAGGAGACCCATTGGAAATTGGTGACTGCTGGGTCTTTGGTTTACGGCCAACTGAAAAAATAAAAATAACATCATGAACTAAAAATACTCTTCATAAGTAACAGACTCTTGAGATAACACATTATTCGTTAAACTAGATGCTAACATTCAGACTAAAATAGTGCCAATCAGGTGTGGTAGTGATTCTAGCACTTGGACAGTTTGGGGAAGAAAACTGCCTAACGTTTGAAACCTGGGTGACATAGTTTCAGGCCAGTCTGGACTATGTATTATAGTGAGACACTTTCTTTAAAAAAAAAAAAAAAGATCAGGCAGATCTTTGAGTTCAAGGCCAGCCTGGTCTACAGAGCGAGTTCCAGGACAGCTGGAGCTACAAGGAAACCCTGTCTCGAAAAGACAAAAAAANGCATTTGCATTGTATTGGTATTAGAAGATGTGGAGAAATGGTTTAAAGTCTGCAGGAAGATGTGTGTCTACTCTATGTGAAGACAATGCCATTTTCTACAAGATGCTCAAGCATCTGAAGTTTTAGGATTCAAGGGGATCCTGAGACCAACCTACCATGGATACTGAAGCATGACCCTTCTGCCTAAAGCAGAGCTGCCCAAAGCATGGCCAAGAAAACAGTGGGCTATACCATACCACCACAAGAACTGGCTTATTGCACTCAGTAAGACCTTACTTCAGACTGTTCTAGGAAAAGTATTTAGCCCTGATATGAATCAGAAGACCAAGGTCACAGATGGAGCAAGCTGGACCTTCTGCCCTCACACATCTCTTTCCTGCCTGACCCTGTCCTGAGTCTGCCCACTTTAAGTCCACTCCTCCTGCTGACATGGCTTCCTAGACTGGCTTGTCCCTCATCCACTCATGCCAGGTCTGGCTATGCAGGGTCCTTCTGTTCCCAAAGCACAGTCACTTGGCTCCCACCCCAGGGCCTTTATGCTCTCAGTTTGAATGCCTTCTTCCTCAGATCTTTGGAGGACTGGCCTCTTCCTACCATGGGCCTCAACCCGAACATCCTGTCCTCTGAGACCTCGCCTGACCCATCTGTCAGAGCACCCCCACACTTCCCTCTACTTTGCCATCGTGATGGTCTCATGTTCCACCTTTTCTCTTTGTTTGCTGTCTGGACTTTTGCTTTTCTAACAGAATTTCTTAGCCACAGAGATCCCTCACCAGTCACCAGTTAGCATCATGACCCAGGACCATCTGGTACCAGATCTCCCAAGGAGTCCCAAAGTATTTAAAATGTAGCTGGCCCTTGACATACCTGACAACGTTCACCATCTGGGAGTTGGACATTGTACAGATAGGTGTTGGTAACTGCATCAAAAATAATACTCTTTCTAGGACAAATTAAAATAGGCATATATTAGAGTAATAAAAAGCCATCTCCTCATTTCTCTACCCACACTTGGGATATCATAGATGAAATAACAGTGTCACTGGCTAGCCGAGTATTGTAGCTCTGGTAGAGACCACAGTAAACATTAAAACCCATTTATTTACTTTGTAGGCAAACAGCAGAAACATAGTAAAGGCGGAGTCCAGAGACACAGCCATAGTCAGCTAGGACTGAGCTAGGATGGAGATGCTGGGCCACCAGATCCCTGGGCCAGTGTTCTTCATCTTAGAGAGCTGGAGAATGCTGTATGCGGAGCACTGTAAGCCAGAGCACCTCTTGGCTTCCAGCATCATTCAAAATGGACACCATGCTACAGAACCAGAGGATATGGGTTCTGCTCTCAATGGGTTTGTAATTCAGTTGAGAATGTGATTGTGTCCGGTTAGATTAATTAGTGACCAATTCAAGATAATGAGTGGCGTATCAGAGAGAAAGGAGTGCAGGCAAGGGACAGTATTCCTGAATATAGGGAGGAAAATATCTACACCCATGTGTTCGGGCCTCTATTTGGCCTTCATGTCAGCAAGATAAAAGCTGAGACTGTTGATTCAACTAGACTGTAGATTCCTGAGAGCCAGGCTTCATGTCTGGATAAGGCCTACACCGATTACCCTGGACTCCAGGGCTGGAAGCCGTGACATTTGTCCCTGTCATCCTTTGTACCTGCCATTTCTGCACCACCCCCAGTGTCTCTCATAGACTGACTTCTACCCTATGCTTTGTAAAGATGAGCAGCTCAGGGCTGGAGAGATGGCTCAGAGATTAAGAGCACTGGTTGCTGATGCAGAGGATCTGGGTTTGATTCCCAGCACCCACATGGCAGCTAACGACTCTCTGTAATTCCAGTTCCAGAGGATCTGACACACTCTTCTGACATCCATGGTCATTGCAGGACACAGGTACACTTACATATGTGCAGACAATATTCATAAACATAAAATATATTAAAAAAGATGAACAGCTCCTTAGAGAGTCACCAATGACCACAAACTGAGCACTGAAACGGGTCCTGACTTTAGCTGCAACTAAGTAACATCTTGCCTGCATTTGGACACAGCACCAAGGTCACTAGCCTTTGAGGGCTTCCTGAACCCCTCCAAGAAGGGTTTAGAGAACTGTCCATACTCCAGATTGTCTCACTCCATTGAACAAAAGGAGAAAGGAGATTGGGCATCTTTGTCTCATTTCTGATTTTAGAGGAAAGCTCAGTGTGTCTCCACTTAACCTAATGTTGGCTTTAGTTTGCTGTATTATGTAGCCTTTATTATTCTGAGGTGTGCACCATCTCTTTAGAACCTCTCTAAGAATTTTATCATGAAGATATGTTGAACTTTTTCAGATGACTTTTGGCATCAATTGAGATTATTATGTGGTTTCTGTCCTTTAGTGTGTTTATATGGTATATTATATTATTGACTTATGCACGCTGAACCAACCTTGCCCCTGTGGGATGAAGCCCACTTGGTCAAAACTATGTACCTGAATTCAGCTTGCAAGAATTTTGTTTAGAATTTTTGAATTTATGTTCATTAATAATATTTGTAACTTGAAAACGTTTTCTTTCTTCCTCTGTTTAAAATTATATCAATTAATTCTATAATAGTGTTATTTAGCATGTAAATTTTATTGCTGGATTTTTATTGTTTGGATTTTTCATTAAAAGCAAATGAAATAAAACTCTTAAACTTCTCACTCCACCCTGGACTGGTGACAAGATGTTGTACCACCAAGGATGCATTAGGGGTATTCACTGCAAAAGTCACACATTTTTGTAGCAATCACTTTTGTGTATGTATGTGTGCATGTGTGTATTCACATGTATGCAAGTATACTTGTGTGAGAGTGCATATGTGTGCATGCATGGGGAGACTAGAGGACCATATTTTTTTAATTTTATTTATTTTTTTATGTGTATGAATGTACTGTCTGCATGTAGGTTTGTGCACCTGTGTCATGCAATGCCGCGGAGGTCAGAAGAGGGTCTCGGATTCCCCTGGAACTGGAGTTAAAGACAGTTCTCAGCCACTGGGGATCGAACCTGGGTCCTCTGCAAGAGTAGTCGGCGCTCTTAACCGCTAGGCCATCTCTCCAGCCCCAAATAACATCAATTCTTAAACTATAGCATATATAACATTCTATATCCCTAAGACATTCATCTACTTTCTCAGAATAGATACATATACTCGACCTTTTTTCTTTTTCATTGGTTCATGGCTATCTGGTGATGTAGGGATAGGAGAGGCATCCATAGGTTCAGATTCTTCAGTCGACACCTCCACTACAGTCTCTGTAATGACATCTGGCCTCATAGCAGCATGGATAAACTCTGGAGTTGATACACAAGGAGGGACAAACACTTCCACTATAAAAAAAAGTTGAAAAATTAAAATTTCCCACCCCCATTAATGTTTCTTATGTGGATAATTCGATATTTAGGAGGTAAGGTTTAACCAAGAATTAATCAAAAGCAGGATAAGAACTTCTGCCTGAGAAATTTAACTTACTAAATTTCCAAGAGGATCTAAAGCAGATAAGAATATAAATGTAAAGAAAATTAAGTCATGAACAGTATGTCACCCCAGTTCATACTTTTAGATATTAAAAGTTCATTGTAGTAAAGTTTTAAACTATTCCGACAGCTGGAGAAAGCTCAAAATACTTTACTTTTCACATATCTCTACTCTTTCTTTAATCTGAATTTATTTTGGCGATTTCATACATGAATACCATATTTACCCCATTTCCTCCTGATTCCCCCAACCAATTCTTCCTGTGCCTCCCTTCCCACTCAAGTTCATGACCTCCTCATTTATAACTACTGTTACACATGTGTGAAATGTTTATGTGTATATACAAGTATACAATCTACTGAGCCATTTAATGTTGCTCTTATGTATATGATTATTCTTTTAATTACTTTAATTTATTTTGGCTGACATACACAAAGTTGTACACGTTTATAGGGTCAGATGATGTTTCATGCATATATACACTGTTTAAAACTTAAAACTTTGGGGCTAGAGAGATAGCTCAGCGGTTAAGAATGTGGACTGCTGACCAAAAAAAAAAAAAAAGCCGGGCGTGGTGGCACGAGCTTTAATCCTAGCTGTGGACTGCTCTTGCAGAGGACTTGGGTTCGATTCCCAGCACCCACATGGCGGCTAAGAACTGTCTTTAAGCAGGGCATGGAGGTGCATGCCTTTAATCCTAGCACTCGGGAGGCAGAGGCAGGCGGATCTCTGTGACTTCAAGGCCAACCTGGTCTATAGAGTGTGAGTTCCAGGCCAGCGGGGGGCTATAGGGAGACCCTGTCTCAAAACTAAATAAAAATAAATAAACAAATAAAATAATAAAATAAAACTTAAAGCTGCTGAACATGTCTAAGTCGTTAAACACGTAATTTCTTTGTGGTTAAAAATTCTGTACGTGATTATTCTTTACCTAGAGAAGAATATATGAACATGACACAAAACTTAAAGATTTATAAATGTGTCCAGTAAAAAAGTACACATCAATATCTCATTTAAAATATGAAAATGGGTGCCAGGCGTGGTGGTGCACGCCTTTAATACTAGCACTTGGGAGGCTGAGGTAGGTGGAACTCTGAAAGTTCAAGGCCTGCCTGGTCTACATAGTGAGCTCCAGGCCAGCTGGGACTAAAGGGAGACTCTGTCTCAAAAAAGAAAAAGAAAATTGGGGGGGGGGGGG
>VZQC01014815.1:2010482-2038326 GCA_009823505.1 Rhizomys pruinosus | reverse complement strand
GTATACTCTTTTTTTTTATTTCTATTTTTTTTTAATTTCTAGTTTATGAGATTACTGTGCATGCAGGGTGTGTCCCCATTGTCGTGCAATCTGCCCCGCGGAGGTCAGAGGGAGGGTGTCGATTCCCCTGAAACTGGAGCTCTCCTGAATTGGAAAGTCCAGACGTTCTTGCCACTGGGGTGCTGGGGATTCAACCGGGGTCCTCTGTAAGAGCGTTCGCCCTCTAACCACTAAGCCCAATCTCAAGTCACAGCAACATTGTATACTTCTTATATAGATCGCTTTGCGTGTTAAGATTGATTTTCAGACATGAAGTCCACAAGGCCAGGTGTGAGGTGGGATGGTAGGCAAACCTTTTAATAATTCCAGCACCTCAGGAGCCATAAGCAGTCAATTTCTGTGAAATCAGGAAGGGCGCCTGCGTGCTAAAGCTAGTTCTGCCAGGGGCAGTAGAAACCCAAGTAACTGAAAACCAAAGTAGAAGTATGAATTTTCAGGTTCTACAGCTTGAGCTCTCGGTCTGTCACTTAGTAAGCCACTTATGCTCAGCTCTCCTCTTTATAAAACAGAATACTGTCTTTGTATAGGTACTTTATAGATAACCATGACTGAGTAACTAATTCCTTGTAATATTTATTAGATACACTCAAATTATATAAGCCCCTTGCATATAAATTGTGAACTACAAATAAGATATCTCTACAGACTGTAAGCTCTGAGTTAAGGGGCTACTTGGGGGACTTTTTTTTTGTCTTTTCGAGACAGGGTCTCCCTGTAGCCCCAGCTGTCCTGGAACTCACTCTGTAGACCAGGCTGGCCTTGAACTCACAAAGATCCGCCTGCCTCTGCCTCTGCCTCCCAAGTGCTAGGATTAAAGGCGTGCGCCACCACGCCCGGCTTTTTTTTGCTTCTTGAGTCTCTCTGTAGCCCTCAGCTGTCCAGGAACTCACTCTGTAGACCAGGCTGGCCTTGAACTCACAGAGATCCACCTGCCTCTGCCTCCCGAGTGCTGGGATTAAAGTAAAGGCGTGTGCCACCACCCCAGGCAAGAGGGCTATCATAACCCAACTTTGTATTCACGACTGCTTTGGCCTGATTTTGAGAGGATGCTGGGGACCAAACCCAGAGCCTCCCGAATTGCTAGGCAAGGGCTCTACCACTAAGCTATATCCCTAACCCTGAATTTTCCAAGTAGTAAAGCATATGTATTTCTTTTATATATCAAATAAAAGAGAACTCCCAACCTTGCAGGAAAATCGGCAAGTCAAGAACTGATTATCATTTATTTATTTCACATTCTGACTTATTTATATTGAATAATTTATTTGGTTAGAAGCTCTGAAATACAAATAACAATTTCTAACTTGATAGAATTTTTCTCAAGATGTTCCCCTCAAGAAGCTTTTGTAAATATTTATACAAATTTCATAAAATCATATGACAAACCCACAAGTCTCACACAGCACAGACATGAATCTTCTAAAACAGTCCTTAGGAAACTTAACTGGGAAAAGAAAACCTGCTTAACCCTCAAAACTCACTAAATGCTAAAACCTTAAGCAGCCAGTCACTTGGAGCGTGCTTATTTTGAAAACCCGGGACTGTTTTAGCACCTGTCACACATCCTCCACAGTCTCAAGCAAGGTACTGGTCTCTCCAGTTGCTCTTTCCATTTATGGACATCTGCTCAAAGCTAACTGGTTCCGGAGAGGCAGCCAAACCTCTAAGTAAATCTATCTTTAGGTGACCCTGCTTACTCTTATCTGCAGCTTCAGTGAAGCAAAAGATTCACTCAGTCCAACTTTAGAATCAAGTATAAAAGATATTACTATTCTCAAGTATTGTTTACAAAGGGCCTCTCTACAAGACTTGCACACTAATGAACCTCAAAAAGCAAATTCTCAGGTTTTAAAATTTAATCTGTGAGCCATTCTCTTTAAATTCATCTTAATGTTGCAATGTAGCTGTTGTCATAGGTACTATTAATAAACCGTACTTGGTAAACTAATTCCTTACGTAATTTTATTAAGATATACTCTAAAACACTACTGAATTACAACTAAAGCTTTGTGTGCTTAATAGTTACACAGCAAAAAAACAAAAATAGTTACACAGCAACAGAACTCTACCAAATAACTAAAAAGTTCAATATCTTGCTTAACAGTTGCATATTACATGGCTTAAATTCTTAAGTAGTTTAAGGTCCATTTTCTTTCTTATTTTCTCTCTCTTTTTTTTTTTTTTTTTTTTTTTTTTTTTTTGGTGACAATGAAGAGAACCAATCCATCAAGTCTGATCCTCTGACCAGCACATGAGTGCTGTGGTATGAAGAGAACTGACTTCATCAAGTTGTCCTCTGACCCACACGTGCATACTGTGGCATGGCCCCCATGTATTTGTGTAGATACACAAATCTAAGAAAAGGGGAAGGGCTGGATAGATGGCTACTTAGAAGCATTGGATTGCCTCTACACATGACCTGGATTTGGGGGTTTCCCCAGTCGCTCATACGTAAGTGACACGCACATCTCGCACACTCTCCACAGTTTGATATGACGGGCTCCAGTGTCCTCGGGCATTGAGATCTATGACACATGTGCACAACGCAGAACACACTTAGCAGCAAAACATAACATAATCACCACAAATGAAAAGAAAAATTCTGGATAGCAGTATTGGTTAGTGGTCAGGCTACGGTTCATCCCCAGTATTGGAAAAAGTTTATTATGAGTTAGAGTGACATCAGGGTAAAAAAATGTTAGTCATGATAATTTGACATAAATCAGTTTTCTTTGGCTAAGAGATGGCTCAGAAGTCGAGTGCTTACTGTGTCTTCAGGATCCTCATGCAGGTCACAGCACTTACTGTGTCTTCAGGATCCTCATGCAGGTCACAGCGTTTACTGTGTCTTCAGGATCCTCATGCAGGTCGTAGCACTTAGTGTGTCTCAGGATCCTCATTCAGGTCATAGCACTTAGTGTGTCTTCAGGATCCTCATGCAGGTCGTAGCACTTAGTGTGTCTCAGAATCCTCATGCAGGTCATAGCACTTAGTGTGTCTCAGAATCCTCATGCAGGTCATAGCACTTAGTGTGTCTCAGAATCCTCATGCAGGTCATAGCACTTAGTGTGTCTTCAGGATCCTCATGCAGGTCATAGCACTTAGTGTGTCTCAGGATCCTCATGCAGGCAGGTGGTTAGAGACACATAACATTTTTAAAAATTAGTTTTCTTTAGGAACAAACTTGGTAGAGAAAGGCTGGCAGCAAATCCTGATCTAGGGATTCTTGTATTCCAAAGAGCCAGGTGTACAAGGAAGTGGTTTCTTTGTTTGTCTTATTAAGAGATCTCCTGATCGCTCCAATCTTCAACTCATATCATTCTGTATAATGTAGTTAGGCTGGAAGAATAGATTATTTCCTCTAATGGTCCATTTTTTGTATAATACTGAATCCCGCCTCAATCTTTAGCGCCTCAATTATTGAGAACTCTGCGGTCCCCTTGTAATCCCCAGCTAGTCTAGAGAAACTCTCAAGACGAATGAGATCTTGTCCTTGTCGTTTTTTTTGCTCTCAAGTGCTGTGAGAAAGGTGGTAGCAGGACGGATCGTGACGGATGCTCTTGGGCTTTGTTTTCATGTATACGTTGTCTCTGTGCCACAGGGTGTTATGAGTAAGCTATAGTGTAGGACAAACCTCTTTATCTGTGCTGAGGAAGTTCAGCAATGAGCAAGGCATTCAGCACTCCCCTGGACTCACCTGCTTCAGTCTGTGTGAGTTAAGACTGGTATTAGCATCACTCAAGTGGTTGCTGGGAAACAAGCCGGGTCTCTGGCAGAGCACTAAGTCTGTTAACTGCCGAGGCATCTCTCCTGCCCCTCTATTTTTTAAAGTTTGCCAGGTTATTATTTATGTCCTTAAGACAGGTGTCCCTGTAGCCCTAAGCTGGGGCTAGAGCCCTCCATGTAGACTAGGCTGCATCTCAGAAAGATCCCTGCCTCTTCGCTCCTGATGATGTTGTTCGTATGACTAAAGGCAATGTACCACAGAGAAAGACTGCACCAATGCCCCCATATTTTTAAAAATTTTCAAAAAATAGAATACATGCCAGGCTTAGTGGCATAGGCCTGTGATCCCAGCTACCTCTGCAGGTTGAGGCAGGAGAATTGCAAGCTAAAGGCTTGCACAGGCTACAAAGTGAAGAGACCAACCTGGGAAACTAAATGAATGATACCATATCAAAATTTAAAAAGCACAGAGGGGGCTGGAGAGAATGGCCTAGCGTTAAGAGCACTGACCCGAGTGCTGCATATACTAGAGATGGAGATCCGAGGTTTCGACTATCCCCATGCATCCAGCCCACATGCGGCCGAGAACCGTCTATAACAGCAATTTCAAGGGAACTCCAGTTCAGGGAATCCCAAGACCCTCTTCTGACTCCGCGGCATTCGCACAAGAATGATCCAAGGTAGCACAGACGTATCATAGCAGACAGCTACATCATTCCCTACATTATTAACACATAAATAAACACAAATTAAAAAAAAATATTACGAACAAATGTCGGGGACATCATTGGAATAGCAGGTTTAGGATTGAGTGGGAAAGTGACCCTACCTTTCTGCACATTACCAGGCCCTTAGGCCTTAACCCCATAACACAGAAATATTTCGACTGAAATAGTTTAGATCATGTTTTTAATGCTTGTTGTGTGATATCATCTCTTATATGTTGTATTGATGATTGCTATTGCCCTGTTTTCTGTAGCGGCTACTGCGTGTTCAGCAAAAGCATGACCAATCGTAACCGATGGACAAGTATCAGTCAGGGCCATCAGATCCCTGAACTGGAGTTACACGCAGTTGTTAGCTACTACGTGGATCCTAGGATTTGTGAGACAACTCTCGAGTCTTACCTGCAAGAGCAGCCAGTGGCTCTCTAATTCGGCTTGAAGCCACCTCGTCTTGTATTGTCCCAGGTCACTCTGTATTAAACTTAAGAAAATATCTCTATTTGTTTTTTGCTCCATCTAGTGCTTATTCTAACGTTAAAAAGTTATTGTTTTAAGCGCCAGCTGGAGAAGATGGCCCTAGCATTAAGACGGCCGACTGCTCTGCAAGAGGAACCACAGTCCTAAGGTTCGATTGTACGCTTTCAATCCCTAAGCACCCCTCACATGGGGGCTGGAGGAACAAGTTAACCTCTTCAACTCCAGTTCCAGGGGAATCCCCCTCTTCTGACCTCCACAAAATTACATGACACAGCCGCACAGACATGCAGGCAATACAATACAAAATAAAAATAAAAAAAAAAAACATTCATACACATATGGAAACAATAATAAACAATAAAAAAAATAAGGGCGTTTCTTTAAAAAAGTATATTGTTTTAAATGCATTATCTATGCTATTTTTACATGATATTCTTAATTAAAAATATTTGCTCATTTTTTTTTTTTTTTTCATAATTTTTAAATTAAAGATGTGTAAGAGCCCTTAACTCTGCTATTGCTCATAGTCTCATGAGTTGGCCTAAAACTACACCAATAAAAGGACAGATTGTCCTCAAGAATATGTAGCTCAGTTTTTTCCTGCGCTCTCGACATCTAATCTCGAGTTGTTGGTCTATCTTTACCTCTAAGAGATGGTGAAGTACCAGAAACCAGGCCTGGAAGGCTGTTCTCGTCTGCTATATCAAGTTTATCAAATCATTACTCTTTCACCACAAAGGGATAATATTGCATATATTATATCGAGCTGTTCCTGGGGAGAGATGGACTAGTAGTTAAGAGCACGACTGCTCTTTGCAGAGAGGACCTGGTTGATTCCCCTGGGTTCGTTCCCAGCACCCACATGGGGGTAAAGAACCGTCTTGCAGTAGTTTTTTGAAAGTAGTCAACTTTTGTGCTGATTGAATTGAGTAGGTCAATGGATGTGAGTTAACAGCACTATTAATAATTATTCCCTTAATAGACCATCTTGGAGGTCCCTCAGTAGGCACGTGGAACAAGATAATAATCAAAACGAGGTGACATCAACGTGAAAGCCTGGATCTTAAGAGTGAGTTCCATTAGACCGCCTGAGTGGTGATGCTATATACAGGGAGACCCTTGTCTCCAAAAAGACAAAAATAATATGGGTGCAAAATTGCCATTTCAAAAACTTTCTAGACAGTCTTTAGGAGGACTGAAGGATAAGAGAATTCCACAGAGTTCTTATTAAGAGGACGAGCCCAGACTATCATACGAACATCGTGTGTTAGTATTCAAAGAAGATACGAGAGCCTTGAACGTGTTATTATCTCCAAATTAATCTATAGCACTCACAATCATTCTGGCTGCCTTCGATACTTCTTTACATTCAAATTTCATTCCAGCATGGACAACCATGGCAGTTATCATTTTATTGAGTATGGAACAAATGGAGGAATTAATATTAATTGGTATGCAGAAATTGAGTTTTATAAAAAGGTTTTACTATTTCTCTTAAATGTAAATAACTCAATTTCAAATGATAGTAACTGCTGCTATCTCTTGGTTTTGCCATTTTGCCGATTGAATTCTTTTTCTCGATTAAATATCTTAATTAATGCACCGTGTATTAAAACGGATTATGAGGGATCTGGAGAATTGGAGCATTCATTATAATTCATACACTGTTAGCATGGCTTTCGCTTAGAATCAGTCACCTTAGACCACTCGTCCCACAAACCAAGTGTAATATTCAAACTCAACATTCTTCGTATTTTTCAAAATGTGGCTACTAGAAAATTTAAAATTATGGTAGTTTAAATTGATACGCTCCACAGCATCTAGAGAAAGCAATCATTTAGCTTTACTCTTTTATTAGTTGGTATTCCTCTCTTACAGCCTATGATGGGGGTTTTTTTTTTATTGAGAGTATGTGGGTAAAGTTCCACACTATTTGTTGTATGATTATGTTTTAGATAGTTCAATGGGAAAGGAGCGGATCGGTTTCCAGTGCTTGAGATTGTTCAGGAGGAGTACACAGGGGAGACGAATGCTTGCTTCCAGGTCCGTATGGGTTTTCACAGACCCTCCCGATCCTTTGTCTTTTATGTTTTCATACCTGCATTTTTGTCCATCGCATGGAGCTCTGGGGCATTAAGAGGAGTATACGTGGGTACAATGGTGTAAATTTGATGATGACCGCTTTGTGTAAACCTACAGATACGTTTTTACACGTGGGGTGAATCACACTATAAGGACTGGTGATGATGATGCTTTGTGCCTTTCGAGTAATCTTCTCCCATTGCTCGTCAAAAACTAAAGAATTGCTAGTAAATTTATTGCCTTCGCCCTCCTGGACCCTTGAATATCATTCGCCTTGAAATGTGGACTGAGGATCTGGATACCAATGACCAAGGGTGTGCTCGTGTATCTTTAGGCAAAACACTTGGCGAGGCCGTAACATGGCCCTTGTCAGACTTAATTACCACTAAAGGTATTGGTATTTTGTAACAGCCTGTTGAATTTGTAAGTTACGGGAGTTAGGTTTTCTGGCACTATCATTTCAACACTATCCTTCCTTCCCCTTCACGTTGATCAGAAAGATAGAATCGGAACAGGACAATAACTCTTTACACCGCTATAGTGTAAAAAATTTTGAGAAAGCATATTTTATTTAGCTATATTCAGGGTTTTATTATATGAGCATGATGAAAGAACATATCGTTTTTTGAAATGTATTTGACTACACTCAGCTTTTATTTCTTCACAGAGGCCTGATAAGCAATTTTTTTTTAAACTTTTTAAATTTATTTAAGTTCTGGTATTGTGTATGAATTGTCACACTGTCATGCATGCAAGGTCTGATCACCCAGGCGTGGTGGCGTCACAGCGTACCGTCTTATGCAATGCTAACAAAAAAGATCAGAAGAAGGGTTCGGATTCCTCTTGGAACTTAATCCCGGAGTTCTCCTGGATTGGAAGTTTCAGACAGTCTCTCAGCACGGCGCTAGTGGGGCTTTGGGGATTGAATCCTGGGAGGGGGTCCCATGTAGAGGAGCAGGCTCAGGAGGGCAGTGCGCTCTTACCACGTACGACCACCCACCCTTCCTAGGCCCCTGATCAGCATTCTAAAGCCTAGAAAATATTTCCGTTAGTCCAAGGTTACCTTTAGTTTATTTTATGCGCCCCCCCCTCTTTCAATTAGACAGGTCTCTTCCCTGTACCACCAGCTGCGGCCAGCTGGTCTCAAGAACTCGAACTCTGTAGACAGGCTGGGCTTAGAGTGGAAACTTCACAAGAGATCTGCCTGCTTCTCCCGAGTGTGGGATTAAAGGCACACAACAACATGCCTGGCTAAAAATTTTAATTTAAAAAAAAAGAAAAACCAAAAAAAAAACAAAAAAAAAGAGGGACGTTTTATTATTTCCTCAGTCCAATTCGCACGGAATTGGCTAACACTGTGAAGACTTTTTCCGACCTCCTCTAGGCAATGACCAGGGCAATTCTTTACTTTTCAATTCTGTTTTTTTTTTTTTTTTGCGATATACATTATAAATTATATTTGAGTACATCATAATGGGGCTCATCTTCGCACACTAATGGATAAGATAAACATCACTCTTAGCCTTTTTTGAAATTAAATCAGCATACGGATTATTTTAATTTCAAACATGTCTTGGGTTAATAGAATCCCAGGCTGGGGCCATGTTTTGGTTTTTTTGTGGAGTGTATCTCTTGATCTTATATGGATTTCTTTTGTGTTTTTTTCTGGGCTGGTTTTTTGCACGAACACTCGCCATCTTGACGGCGGTCTTTCCCCAGTACGCAAGTGGCTTAGGTATTTCAAAGGGGGGGGCATACACACGCTCCGCTTATTCTTTTTTAAAATAAGTTGTTTCAAAAAAAAACTTAAAAGTTTTATACATGGATTTAAGGAAAAGTATATTTCCTAATCAAAGTTTTTTTTTTTAATTTATTTTGTATGTGTATGATGTACTGTCTGCAATGTAGGTCTGTCAACCGTGTGTCCTGTAAATGCCAGTGGAAGTCAGAAGTGGGCTCCAAAAAGATTTCCCTGGAACGGAGTAAAGACAGTTCTCGCCACCATGTGGGGCTGGGGTCAAACCCCGGTCCTGCAAGAGCAGACGGCGTGCAGTCAGCGCTGCTCAGTCAGCACTCTAAACTGCTAGGCCATCTCTCCAAGCCCCCTAATCAGCTGTTTAAGAGAGAAAGAATTTTCCTTTTCAGCTTTTGCTTTTAGTTTGCTTACTTTGGTAGCACTGTGAAATTGATGTGTTTAGACTTTAGAAATGTGCAGTTTAAAAATATATTTTAATAACTTGGGAAAGTATTGGTAAAATTTAAGCAAATATTTGGGCTTATAATGTATAAATTTGATGTGGGCAAGGAAGGTTGAGATCAGAAGTCTATGCAAGGAAATAATACACTTTTAAAGAACAGGAGAGATGATGGCTCAGAGTTAAGAGCAAGTTGCTCCTCTTGCAGAAGACCTGGACTTGGCTACCCAGCCCCTGGGGTATAGCTCAGAATGGTCAACATCCCAAGTTCGGGTTATCCGACAAGACCATTCTTTTGGCTTTCTGGGGAGTTCATGCATGTGGTGCACACATACTACATGCAGCAAACCACTCCTACTAAATAAACAAAAAATATAAATTGCTAGGACTAAAGGGAGACCTGTCTCAAAAAGACCAAAAAAGTTCCCAGGACAAGCTGGGGCTGACAGGGAAAAAAGCGTTGGAAAGACAAAACAAAACAAACAAAAAACGGTTAAACTTTTTATTTATTTAAAAAAAACCTAATCTGATCTGGGTATGGTAATTTCAGGGCTGGAGAAGCAGAGGTGGGACGACCAGGAGTTAAGGTCTCTGCTATGTCTCGAGTTCTAGGCTGGTTTGGGCTACAGTGAAGCACTGTCACAGAAAAGAACAATAGGGCGTGGATAGATCACGGCTGCCTTTTGCCTGGGACCTGCTTGGTTCCCAGGACCCACATGGCTGTACACAACTGCCTGTAATCCTATTTCAGGGCCCTCGAATGCCACTCTTCTGACCTCCTTGGGTATTTTACATATATGGTGCTCTTACCTACATACGTTCAGTCAAAACACTCATAACGTAATAAGCTGGGCATGGTGGTGCCGTCTTTAATTCCCGCACTCCGGGAGGCAGACGCGAGGTGGATCTTTTGTGAGTTCAGAGGCAGCCGTCTACACAGTTCAGGCACAGCTGGGGCTTCGACCCTGGCTCAAAAGGCCAAAATAATATAAATAAATCAAATATCCTAACTAAATCTAACATGAAAACAATGGTTTTGTGAAAACTTTGGGGCTGGGCTGAGATGGCCCTCAATGTTAAGAGACCAATGGACTTTCTTGAGAGGACCTGGGTTCACTCCCCACCCCACTATGGCGGCTAAGGAAGCATCTTACTACAAGCTCCAGGGGAATCTGAGGACCCTTTCTGACCTTCGAGGAATGCAGGACCGGAGTGCAACAAACCTAATCAGACAGTACATCATACACATTAAAAAAAAAAAAAAAGGGGTGGAGAGATGGCCTAGCGTTAAGAGCGCCGACCGTTCATACAGAGGACCCGGGTCGATTCCTCCGCACTCTCACACATATGGTGGCTGAGACGTTGAGACTTTTTCCAATTCCGGGAGATACTGCAGTCCAGGGGTATCTGAGACCTTCTTCTGACTCCGCGCGGCATTGCACGCATGGGTGCACAAAACTTGCAAGCAGAACAATACATTGATACACATCATAAATAAGTAAATGGCTGCAGTGGCGCACGCCTTTAAAATCCTAGATTGGGAAGGCAGAGGAGTCGGATTCTTGTGAGTTTGAGGCCAGCTTGGTTCTACAGAGTGAGTTTCCAGACAGCTGGCAGCTAGGAGACCCTGTCTCAAAAAGAAGACAAATAAAAAAAAAAAAAAAAAAAAAGAAGAGAGAAATANACAGGGAGACCCTGTCTCAAAAAGACCAAAAAAAAAAAAAATAATAAGCCGGGCGTGGTGGTGCATGCCTTTAATCCCAGCACTCGGGAGACAGACAGATCTTTGTGAGTTCAAGGCCAGCCTGGTCTACAGAGTGAGTTCTGGGGCAGCTGGGGCTACAGGGAGACCCTGTCTCTTGGGGGGGGGGGGCGCATTAGAAATAAACTAAAGGTAACTGGACAGGAATAATTTTCTAGGCTTTAAAATTGCTGATCAGGGGCTGGAGGGATGGCCTAGTGGTTAAGAGCGCTGACCGCTCTTACAGTGGACCCGGGTTCAATCCCCAGCACCCACATGGCGGCCGAGAACTGTCTGAAACTCCAATTCCAGGAGAACTCCAGTTCCAGGGGAATCCGACACCCTCTTCTGATCTCTGCGGCATTGCATGACACGGGTGCACAGACCTGCATGCAGACAGTACATTCATACACATACAGAAATAAATAAAATTTTAAAAATTAAAAAAAAATTGCTTATCAGGCCTCTGTGAAGAAATAATGTATCAAATACATTTCAAAAACTATTTAATGCCATAAATAAAAGTTGCTTATGCTTTCATTTACTATCTGTAAAAGTATGTCTGTTCCATTTCTATCTTTCTGATCAACTGGTGTTTGTATGGCAGACTATTCCAGACTCACTCAACAGCTGTTACAAAATACCAAACTTGGTAATTAAGTCTGACAAGAGGCATACCTCCCAGCTTTGCCTAAGAGAACCCTGGCATTGGATCCAGCTCATAACAATGTTCTCAAGTCAGGAATAAAATTTACTAGCAATGTAGTTTTGAGAGCAATGGAAAAATGAGAAAACATTTCATCAAGTGATAGTGGTTTCCCCCCTAAAACAACTCGTATTTACAAGGTCATCATCAAATTCTACACCAGTTTACCACAGCTTATCCTCTAATGCCCCAGAGCTCCAGCGATGACAAATGGCAGGGTATAAACATAAAGACAAAGAGGGAAGGGTCTGGAACCATCCACCTGGACCTTCGTCTCCCTTGACCTCTGGAACCATCCACCTGGACCTTCGTCTCCCTTGACCTTCCATCAGTGGAACTTTGTTAAAAAGCGTAAAAGGAAAAAAGAACTAAAATTGCTTTCTCAACCAGAGCTATCCAATTAAACATCACCCATAATTTTAAATTTTCTAGTAGCCACATTTTGAAAAATACAAAAGTGATAAATTACTTGTTTGTGGGACAGTGCAAGGGACTGAATTCAGAGCCATGCTAGGTAAATATGATCTCCATCTCCAGCCTAACTTTAATACCCTTCTAAATATAATACATCCAAAATATTGCCAAGTCCGCACTTAATAAACATAAAGAACTTTTAAAAACTCAATTTCTCAACCAAATCTCAAGTACTCAATAACTACATGTGGATAATGGCAATTATACTGAACAACAGCCTAAACAACAATGGAATCTGCTCTTAAACTGACTGGTCAGTGAATCCTTTTGCACCCATATTATTTTGTCTTTTTGAGACAGGGTCTCCCTGTAGCCCCAGCTGGCCTGGAACTCACTCTATAGACCAGGCTGGCCTTGAATTCACAGAAATCTGCCTGCCTCTGCCTCCAAGTGCTGGGATTAAAGGCATACACCACCATGCCCAGCTTAAAGGTGGTTCTTAGCCCCCATGTGGGTGCTGGGAATCGAACCCAGGTCCTCTGCAAGAGCAGTCGGTGCTCTTAACTGTTGATCCATCTCTCCAGGCTCGAAACAGACTTATTTGGAAGATAAAACTTAGCCAAACACAGTGGCTCATGCCTAAAATCCCAACACTCAGAGGAGGCTGAGGCAGAAAAACTGCCACCATTCTGGTCTGTCATGAGTTTTAGGCCAACCTGGGCTACAGAGTAAGGCCTCATCTTTAATTTAAAAAAAAAAAAAAAAAAAAGCAAATTTTAAAAACATAAAATACTAATGCATTTAAAACAATATACTTTTTTAAAGAAACGCCTTTATTTTTTTATTTTTATTTATTTTCATATGTGTATGAATGTACTGTCTTGCATGCAGGTTTGTGCACCCGTGTCGTGCAATGCCACGGAGGTCAGAAGAGGGTATCGGATTCCCCTGGAACTGGAGTTAAAGACGGTTCTCAGCCCCCATGTGGGTGCTGGGGATCGAACCTGGGTCCTCTGCAAGAGCAGTCGGCGCTCTTAACTGCTAGGCCATCTCTCCAGCCCTAAAACAATATACTTTTAACTTAGATAAGCACATGGGCAAAAAAAAAAATTTTTTTTTTTAGTTTAGTGACTAGGGCTAGAGAGCTGGCTCAGCCATTAAGAGCACTGGCTGCTCTTGCAGAAGACTCAGGTTCAAATCCCAGCATCCACGTAGTAGCTAACAACTGTCTGTAACTCCAGTTTCAGGGGATCTGATGCCCTGCTCTTGTCCTCTACAGGCACTTTGCAACACCAGTGCCCTTACAGAAATACAGGCATAGCACTCACACAAAAAATAAAAATGAATCAAACAAAATTTAAAATTAAATTCAGTGAGTAATTCTGTGTATGGGGGATTAAGCCTAGGGCCTGTATGTCAGGGCGGCACCCCACCACTAAACTGTTCCCCCAATCCTGTGTTAATATTTTTTTTAATTTTATTTATTTTTGTATATGTGTGAATGTACTGTCTGCATGTAGGTCTGTGCACCCGTGTCGTGCAATGCCGCGGAGGTCAGAAGAGGGTCTTGGATTCCCCTGGAACTGGAGTTCTCCTGAAATTGCTGTTATAGACGGTTCTCGGCCGCCATGTGGGTGCTGGGGATCGAACCCGGGTCCTCTGTAAGAGCAGTCAGTGCTCTTAACCGCTAGACCATCTCTCCAGCCCCCTCTGTGCTTTTTAAATTTTGATATGGTATCATTCATTTAGTTTCCCAGGTTGGTCTCTTCACTTTGTAGCCTGTGCAAGCCTTTAGCTTGCAATTCTCCTGCCTCAACCTGCAGAGTAGCTGGGATCACAGGCCTATGCCACTAAGCCTGGCATGTATTCTATTTTTGAAATTTTTAAAAATATGGGTGTGGTGGTACATGCCTTTAGTCACAACACTCAGGAGACAAGAGGCAGGTGGATCTTTCTGAGATGCAGCCTAGTCTACATGGAGGGCTCTAGCCCCAGCTAGGGGCTACAGGGACACCTGTCTTAAGGACATAAATAATAACCTGGCAAACTTTAAAAAATAGAGGGGCAGGAGAGATGCCTCGGCAGTTAACAGCACTTAGTGCTCTGCCAGAGGACCCAGGCTTGGTTCCCAGCACCAACTTGGTGGCTAATACCAGTCCTTAACTCCAGAGTTCCAGGGGATCTGATGCCTTCTCTTCTGACTTCCTCAAGCACTAGGCATAAATGAGGTGTGCCTACATTTACCCTGTCAAAACACCTAAAAAACAAAAACAAAAACAAAGCCCAGCATGGTAATGTACACCTTTAATCCCAGCACTTGGGAAGAAGGGCCAGGCAGATCTCTGTGAGTTCTAGACCAGCTGGGGATACAAGGGGACCCAGACTCAAAATGGGGAGGGGGGGATCTTAAAAAAAAGAGTTAGATGGAAATATCTATCTCCCCCCTCATTTAATGTTAGTATATTAAGATACGACAGAGTCTCTTAAAAAACAAACAAAAAACCACTCCTCTGTACACCTGGCTCTTTGGAATACAAGAATCCCTAGATCAGGATTTGCTGCCAGCCTTTCTCTACCAAGTTTGTTCCTAAAGAAAACTAATTTTTAAAAATGTATGTGTCTCTAAGCCACCTGCCTGCATGAGGATCCTGAGACACACTAAGTGCTATGACCTGCATGAGGATCCTGAAGACACACTAAGTGCTATGACCTGCATGAGGATCCTGAAGACACACTAAGTGCTATGACCTGCATGAGGATTCTGAGACACACTAAGTGCTATGACCTGCATGAGGATTCTGAGACACACTAAGTGCTATGACCTGAATGAGGATCCTGAGACACACTAAGTGCTACGACCTGCATGAGGATCCTGAAGACACAGTAAACGCTGTGACCTGCATGAGGATCCTGAAGACACAGTAAGTGCTGTGACCTGCATGAGGATCCTGAAGACACAGTAAGCACTCGACTTCTGAGCCATCTCTTTAGCACAAAAGAAAACTATTTTATGTCAAATTATCATGACTAACATTTTTTTACCCTGATGTCACTCTAACTCATAATAAACTTTTTCCAATACTGGGGATTGTAACCAGAGCCTGACCACTAAACCACATACTCTACCCAGAATTTTTCTTTTTCATTTTATATGTATGTTTTGTCTGCTAAGTGTGTTTGTGTTGTGCAATGTTCAGAGACCAGAAGAGGACCTGGAGCCCTTGGAACTGGAGTTACAGATGATCGTTAACTTTCATGTGAGCGCTGGGAACCAAATCCAGGTCATGTGTAAGAGCATCCAATGCTCTAAAGTGAGCCATCTATCCAGCCCTTCCCCTTTTCTTAGATTTGTGTATCTACACAAATACATGGGGGCCATGCCACAGTATGCACGTGCTGGTCAGAGGACAACTTGATGAAGTCAGTTCTCTTCATACCACAGCACTCATGTGCTGGTCAGAGGACAACTTGATGGAGTTGGTTCTCTTCATTCACCTTTAAGTGGGTCTCAGAGATTGAAGTCAAGGAAGTCAGCGTGCTTGGCAAGCACCGTTACCCAGTCATCTCACATCTCACCAGTCTCTAGAAAAAGTTCCGGACAAGGAAATTTTAATGTCATTTTTTTACTTTATTTATTCACTCACTCACTCACTCATTCATTCATTTATTCATTTATTTTGGGGGGGTCTTTTTGAGACAGGGTCTCCCTGTAATCCCAGCTGGCCTGGAACTCACTCTGTAGACCAGGCTGGCCTTAACTCACAAAGGTCCGCCTGCCTCAGCCTCCCAAGTGCTAGGACTAAAGGTGTGCACTACCATGCCCGGCCCAGTCTTTTATTTTTATTTCAACATATGCTGCCAGTTTTCATATTGTGCTTGTTACTTATGATTTATTTTTTACAAAATTGACAAAAGTTCCACATCCCAAATCTGAAATTCTGAAATGCTAATATTTGCATGTGCAAATATTCCAAAAATTTGTACAACTCTGTTATTTGAAAGACTTCTGTCCCAAGTACTTTGGATAGGAAATATCCAACCTTTGCTAGATATTCCAATTTACGGTATATGAAAAACGCAATTTCAACTTCATGATGAACTTTGATGGAATATACAGAGTGTTTCTGTCAATGAAATGATTTATCCTGGGGTTGAAGGAGACAGCTGAGTTGGAAGCAAGCAAGCAGGAAGATCTGAGTTTGATCTTATACATACAGGCTGAATGCTCAATCCCCAGCACCCAAGCTGGGTATGACAGGCAACTGTAATCCCAGCAGAAAGGCAGAGACAATAGGATCATGCTGTCTCTAGCTAGGTTCAGTGAGAAACCTTGTTTTTAAAAAATGCCGGGGGACTGGGCGTGGTGGCGCACTCCTTTAATCCCAGAACTCGGAGGCAGAGGCAGGAGGATCTCTGTGAGTTGAGGCCAGCCTGGTCTACATAGTGAGTTCAAGGCCAGCTGGGACTAAAGAGAGACCCTGTCTCAAAAAGACCTACTGACCTACCATCCAACAATAATAATAAAGCTGGGCCTGGTAGCTCATGCCTTTAATCCCAACAGAGGCAGAGGAAGAGGTAAAGAGGCAGGCAGATCTCCGTGAGATCAAGGCCAGCCTGGTCTTCATAGTGAGTTGCAGGCCAGCTGGGGTTAGAGAGAGAGCATGTCAATAAAAAATATAAAATAAAATATAATAAATAAAATAGTGAAGTCTCTTCTTGTCAACCTCTGGCCTCAGAGATACACACACACACACACGCACACACACACATACATACATATACACACATATACACACACACACACACACACACACACTCAGGCCTATGTTAAATTTTCCCCTTCATTTAATAATTACACTGCAGAGAGAAACTTCTGGTGTCCTTCAGTCTCAAATTTAAAAAAAGAAAAGAATGTGGCTGGAGAGATGGCTCAGCATTTAAGAGCACTGGCTACTCTTGCAGAGGCCCCTGGTTCAATCCCCAGCCACCACATGGCAGCTAACAACAGTCCATAACTCCAGTTACTGAGGATCAGACATCCTCTTCTGACCTCCACGGGCACTGCACAACACAGGTGTGCTTACATCCATGCAGACAATACGCCCACACACAAAATAAAAACAGTAAGATTTATTTTTAAAGAAGAGAAAGCAAAGCTGGGCGTGGGGTGCACATGTTTTTTGATCCTAGCACTTGGGAGGCAGAGGCAGGCGGATCTTTGTGAGTTCAAGACCAGCCTGGTCTAGAGAGTGAGTTCTAGGACAGCTGGGGCTACAGGGAGACCCTGTCTCGAAAAGATCAAAAAGACCAAAAAAAAAAAAAGAGAGAGAGAGAGAGAGCACGCAAAGTATCTTGAAAGTCTTCCCAAAATTCCAGATAATACACACATAATACAGTCACACAACTCTTTTAAGTAGCAATGTCACACATTTGTTTATCCTGTACTTTAATCTATAAATACTAGAGTTGAGCCTAAATTATTAAACTATATCAGCAACTTATTCAACATAGACACATAAGCCTCAAGTACCAATGTGGCACACATTATTTTCAAAGATTGGCTAAAAGAAATTAACCTCTCAATGATATAACACATTTATAGATTTACAGGGTTTGGTATTTTCTAAAACATATTTAAAAAGCAAATTTTACTTTTACCTTTCTGTTAAATACTGTGGGTCACTCATAATTTCAAACTTTCAAAGTGCTAAAGAAGTTAAGTCACGGCCAAGCGTGGTGGCGCACGCCTTTAATCCTAGCACTTGGGAGGCAGAGGCAGGCGGATCTTTGAGTTCAGGGCCAGCCTGGTCCACAGAGTGAGTTCCAGGACAGCTGGGGCTCCAGGGAGACCCTGTCTCGAAAAGATCGAAAAGACCAAAAAAAAAAAAAAGAGAGAGAGAGAAGTTAAGTCACTGGTACATTGTTTTAGTGTTCCCTACATACAGATCCTCAACTCTGGATTCCACAAGTCCCAATGCAAGAAGGATCTGGATTCCACAAGTCCCAATGCAAGAAGGAGGTGGTGGTGGTGGTGGTGGTGGTGGTGGTGGTGGTGGTGGTGGTGGAGGAGGAGGAGGTGGTGTTTTCTTCATTTTGCTTTTCTGTTATGGTAGTGGCAATAGTGTCTCATTTTGAGAGGCAGTATCACTACATAGCCCTGGGTGGCCTGGAACTCTATATAAACCAAGTTAGCCTTGAACTAACAGAGATCTGCCTGCCATCACCTCAAACATGAGATTAAAGATGTGCAACCATGACACCCAACCATAATGCAAGTTTATTAAGATTGTGATACGATAGTGAAGTCTTGACTACAAAACGTTTTTAAATTTAAGACAGCAATGATTTGTAGTAAATAAGCTTACTTCTTCCTTCACTCAAGCTCTCTTTTTTTTTTGTCTTTTCGAGAGAGGGTCTCCCTGTAGCCCCAGCTGTCCTGGAACTCACTCTGTAGACCAGGCTGGCCTTGAACTCACAAAGATCCGCCTGCTTCTGCCAAGTGCTAGGATTAAAGGTGTGCGCCACAACGCCGAGCCCACTCACGCTCTTAAAGCGTTATTACTGACAGCTAAAGGAATACATACATACATACAATATGTTGTAATGAGGGAAGATAAAAGCATTATCTTCTGTGGTATCTTAATATGTAACAATAGTAGTGATAGCATTAAGTGCTCAGACACAGGTTATGCTAACACCATTTAACTCAAAGCTTATTTCTTCCATAAGGTTTCCCGTGTCACTCCTACACTAATCAGATAATTACTGCAATCATTACAGCTACTTTTCTATTTGTACATCATACAAATTTTTTACCTGTTTCCTCACAGCTGATACTTCTCTCAAGGAAATCACTGTGTCCCTTTACTCATATAAAATTTGCAAACATTGGAGCCGAGGATATAACACCATTGGCAGAATGCTTGTCAAACCATGCAGGATCCTCAGTTCTGCATAAACCAGGTTTGGTGGTGCATGCCTCTAATACCAGGACTCAGGGGATGGAGGCAGGAGATCAAGGGCAGCACCATGAGCTGCACGGAGAGTTTGAAGCCAACCTAAACCACATTCATCTCAAAAAAGACAAAATTCAAGTATTATTCTCCAAGTGCCATCAGAAATTGACAGCAATAAAAAAAAAAATCAAAAATCTTAATTTTTTGGATTATCTTTCTTCTACAGCTTTTAACTCACTGAATTAACTTTGGGTGCATAAACCAGCAAACTTCAAGTTTCCTTCTAAAATCCTGTAAAGGATCTTCAGGTTACACAAACATGAATGGAGAAATATTTACAATTATATGCAAAACTAAATTCAGGTTACACAAACATGAATGGAGAAATATATACAATTATATGCAAAAAAAATGTCTTTTGTAACACTGAATTTAAAAAATCTTTAGTTATAACATTTGTATAAGCAGTACTAATATTGAGTAAACCTGGAAAATGGCATCTAAAGATTTAGAAAACCCTTATCTGAGATGATGTATTCTAAAGGCAAAGCACTAGCATGTCGAGGCCCGGCACTCAAAAGAACCCCTATAAAGGGACAGAAAGGGCTGGACAGATGGCATCTTGCAGAGGACCTGGGTTTGATTCCCTGCACTCACATGGCAGCTAATAACTGTCCCTAATTCTAGTGCCAGGGAATCCAAATCCTGATGTTTGGTGGCACTTCAGGCGTGGGTGCACTTATATACAGGAAGATGTACACTCATATACATAAAATAAAAAATACCAAAGTTTTTCAAAGGGCAGAATATTTAATTTCAAATCAATGATATGTAATATCCACTCCAAGCAAAATGTCTACAGGTCACACTGTTTTGCTGATAATTCCAAACGCTCAGGAAAAGAGGTCTTCCCCTTGCAAAGTAAGCCCTCTTATACCTTCATGATATTTTTCAAGGTTCTCTTTAGTATTCACAACCATTCCAAATAACATCGTTTGAACTGTACACACTAAACACTCAGATCATTGACTCGCCGTAAAATAACATAAAAAGTTAATATTAATTCATACTGATAAATTGACAACACAAACAAAAGATTCAAGTTTTCATTGTGTTCTGCCTCTTGTTCACTAAAGCTACTTATACCGATCAGAAATCATTGTCCAAAACTGCTCTTTAGTCGTTGTCCCACACACACCCTTAGGACTTCTAAATTTCGTAAAATGTCAGACTAAAACGCTCTTAACCTTTATTATACAATACGTATGGCTCTATTATTAGATTTTACTTGAATTTATAAAGTTCTGTTAAATTTAGAATATATGTATTCTCATGATTTTTTTCCCAGTGGAGGTCACAGTTTTGTCAACCAAACTACCAATTTCAAGACCCCTACCTAAAAACAATAAATGAAAAGGAAGGTTTCCAGGCGTGGTGGTGCACGCCTTTAATCCTAGCACTTGGGAGGCAGAGGCAGGCGGATCTTTGTGAGTTCAAGGCCAGCCTGGTCTACAGAGTGAGTTCCAGGATAGCTGGGGCTACAGAGAGACCCTGTCTCAAAAAAGACCAAATAATAATAATAATAATTATTATTATTATTATTATTATTAAAAGAAAAGGTTAGATCGTTTACACCATTAGAGCTTGGTGACTATTTCTCATCTTCTTACTCCCGTTGGTGGCAGTAAGAAATGGGAACAGAGAAACGACCCTGCATCTTATTTCAGTAAGCAAACGAATTCAACCCTTGCCACATCGATCCAAGGCCCTCACTGCGCTGTCTGCTAGCCAGTAAAGCTGCTTTTTCTGTGTAACTTAAGTCCGTGCCCTTCCGCTGAAGCAGTGGCGCTGCACATCCCCCACCCCCGCGGCCACTTCCGTGTTTACACTCCTCTTCCCTCCAATTCCATGCGTACATTGTCAGCTTCACTCCCGCCCAATCTTCATTGGTCCGGCGCGCGCCCATGGTCCCGCCCCCAGAAATCAACGTTCTTATTTGGAACATCTCAGAGCGCAGATTGGAACCGCGGGCCTGTCAATCGCGCGCGTTCTGTCCTCTCCCTGGCGCTTCCGCTATGGTGGGAGGTTTGGGGGGAGGGGAAAGGGGGCAATTCCGTGTGGAGACTTCCCTAGGGCCAAGACGCCCTCCCGCCGGGCCCACTCCTCACATTCACCCACGGTGGACAAAAATAAACGTTCCCCCCCTGACGTCCCCACGTTCTGGGTCGCGGGCACCAAGCATACACCATGTCCTTCCCATTCCCCTCGAAGAAAAACACCCACCCCACGAGGGAAGGGCAGCAGCCTAGTGTCCCCTCAGCCGCCGTTAGTCGGGCAGGGGAGGCGCCCGGGACCGGCGTCCCGCCGCCTCGGTACGGGCAAGTGCCCAGGACCGTTATTCCGGAGCTGCTCCGTGTGGGAAGACGCAGGAGGCCGGGCGCGTTTTGGCGGGTAGCGTCCGCGGGCAGCGCCCGGGGCCGCGTCGTCCATGCGGAAGTAGCGGCTGTGTGAAGTGTGGGCGAAGGCGGCGGGCGGCCAGCGCCCCCGGCCGTGGGCAGGGGTGGCCTCTCGGGCCAGACAGCGTGGCAGGCGGCGGGGACAACAACCCCGCTCACTTCCTGGTTCCTCGGCAACTGAGTGAAGCGCGCAAGTCGCCCGCCCGGACTCCCCAACTTAGCCGCGGCTCCGCGCCCGGCACCAGCCAGCGTCGCGCCGCGCCGCCCCGAAGCGACAGCCCGGATCCGAGGCAGGTTACTCTCCAAGGTGATCACTTCCTGATTCGTCGCCTCCATTACTTCATTCACTCCCCCATCTCCGCGGCCCCCCGTAGACTGAGGTGGACACCAGACCCCCGACGCTGACGGTCCGCGGAGACGCTCTCCGCACGCAGGGTGCCCCCTCGTCCGCTGCACCTATGCACCGGGGAAAAGTTCCCCTGCGCTTACCCGCCCGGATGAGCAGATCCAGCTGGTTCGTGGGTCCCTCATGCAGAGACGTCGCCATGTTTATCCCGGGGCTGGAACTGCTGCTTCACATTGACTTACGCCGTGAGCAGTGGCGACCGGGGAGAAGGCGGAACCCGCGGCCGGAGACACACGCCGTGCGGGCGGCACACACTCACGCACTCGCACACACTCCGACGCCCGGATCCTTGCGCGTCCTCCGACAGGAAGCGGCGGCCGGCCCGCCTCCCGCCGCCGGCCTGAGCAGCCCCACCACCTAACGGCAGGGGCGGCGGCGGCCCCGGCTGGCAACGCGATCCTTCCGCCCCGCGCCCAGACAGGAAGTCCCGGGCGCCGGCAGCTGAGCGGCCGCACGGACACCTGAGGCTGGGAAGCCGCCGCTGCCCACGGGGACGCGGCCCCCGGCAGGAAGAGGCGCGCTTCACGCTTTGCGGAAGCGAAGTCTGCAAATGTCCCCTCTGGAAAAGGGCCATGAATCCAATCTTTCTTCCAAGAACCGACCAAACATACCTAGCCCCGCAGCTGTGCATAAAGGTGGCTTTTGAACTTGTTTTTAGCCTTTTCCGAGCTTGTGCAAACATGTAATCAGTTCAGTGGAAAGAAGTGAACTTTAAAAACTCGCAGTAGAAAATACTGTAAAAGCATTACTGGGAAGTAAGGAGCTTCCAAGTACTTCCACAGACGACTTTGTCCTCTTCCCTCAGAAGTCAAAGAGTACAGTAAGCAGGTAATTACTTAGTAAACACAACAGCCAGCCAGCCTCTGGGGGATTGGGTTAGATACCCCTCCCACCCCCGTTTGCTGATCACAAAATTCATATTCCCTCTCACTTTTCCTTGGCTCATCTGCCAAGGAAACAAATGAATGTATTCTTGGTCATCTACGAAAAAAAAAGTCCTTTTGCTAGAAAACTGACCTCCTGACAAATACTACATACAACAGGAAAGAGCTTTACATAAATAACCAATTAGTGAGTGTACTTTAGTGAAAACACGGGAAATAAGACCAACAAAATGATGAATGAGACCTAATTAAAAGACCTTCCTTATTTTCGAATAGTTAACAAAAAACTGTGAAACATGTTACCTTGAAGTTGTTGGCCACAAAATTTATGCAAACAGTGCCCCCCATAGATCAAGTCTTCAATAAATATTTACTGAATAAACGCACAAAAAAGCACACATACATTTAAAATGGTAAGGTGAATTTTTCTGAATAAACTGAAATGTTTTAGAAAAAATGTTTTCAACATTAATAAAATGTTTCATAATTTTACCCAACATCACTGCAGCCTAAGATGTATTTACAAAGCCCATGTCTACTTTTATTGTTCTTCTATTGCTCATGTCTTCTTCTAGTCCTTTCCCCTTGCCCTACTTTCTTGCAAAAAAATAATCTACATGCCTTTTCCAAAGTACTAAGCCCCTTAAACCAATAACAATCTTTCTTTAATCAAGTAAGCTTCACAGGTGTAGAACAAAAGGAAATAGATTACTGATCGCTTTTAATTTTCACTGCTACAGATCTCCCATTGATAGGCAACATCTTTAAAAAAAGATTTATTAATTTGGTTTATTTTATGTGTATGTTCCTGAGTATATGTATGTGCACAAGCATGTATGCAGGTAGTTGTGAGCCACTATGTTGGTCCTGAGATTCGAACCCAGGTCCTCTGGAAGAGTAGCAGTCATCCTTAACCACTAAACCATCTCTCCAGCCCTAAATTCCCTCAACTTTAATGCAAGTCTACCTTGCTACTCTAAACAAGCTTTCAAAAGCCATCACACCTTTCAGAGAACAATAATACTGAGACTAAGAGATAGAAGTTGGATTCCCACCACCCACATAGTGGCTCACAATAGACTGTAACTCTAGCTCCAGGGGATCTGACACCCTCTTCTGGCCTCTGTGGGCATGCAACTTTTTGGTGCACTGATATACATGCAGGTAAAACATACACATAAAAAGTAATAAATGTGCCAGGCGAGGTGGCGCATGCCTTTAATCCTAGCACTTGGGAGGCAGAGGCAGGCGGATCTTTGTGAGTTCAAGGCCAGCCTGGTCTACAGAGCGAGTTCCAGGACAGCTGAAGCCAAGGGAGACCCTGGCTTGAAAAACAAAAAAAAAAAAAAAAAAAAAGTAATAAATGTTGAGCCAGGTGTGCATGGTGGTACACACTTTTAATCCCAGCACTCGGAAGGCAGAGGCAGGTGGCCCTCTGTGAGTTCAAGGTCAGCCTGGTCTGTGAGTGAGTTCCAGGCTAGCTGGGGCTACAGGGAGACGGTTTCAAACACACACCCTGTCTCAAGTGTGTGTGTGTGTGTGTGTGTGTGTGCGCGCGCGCACACAGTAATAAATCCTAAAAAAGGAAACAAAAGGAATAGGCTGTTGCTAGAATGTATACTGGTATATCCTTCCAGGAGAGCAGTATGAAGTTTATCAAGAATCTAGTGTATGCCTGTGTATAGACACAAATGCTTATCTGCATTTTTCAGATAGTCATGGTTAAATAAATGTAAGTAGAATTTTTTAGCTAAGTATAAATACATAGGCATTTATGGCTAGATGCTTTAGAATAAATTCATATTCTAATAAAATTACAGAAAAAAACAAAACCTACATATCAAAATTACTGATATATCTCATCAGAGGGGAAAAATGATAAAAGACTGTTAAATGCTTTAACTTTCTTTCTACTTATTCCTGTCCACAATCCTATGAAACAGGTATTACTATTATGTTCATTTGATGATCTGAGGTTTCTTGCTTAAAGTTATAGAGTCAGAATTTGAACCCAGGAACTCTGACACCACAGCCCTTACTCCCAACCACTCTCCAGAACAAAAAATAAAATAAAAATAAAAAATAACAGCCCTGTTTATCTGTAATGATGAATTTTTAATACCTACAAATTTTCTCATCTTCAAAATTTTTATAGTTCCTCCTTAAAGATATGTAGCTTAATCCCACTCTCATTCCTGATTTCCAGCACATGGAATAAGGCTGAAGTGATTTAGGTCACAAAACCTTGAGGGAAGCCATGGCATCTGCATCCTCAAACCTGAGCAAAAAGCAAGGAGTGGTTAAAGAGTTGGCTCAGGGTTAAGAACACCTGCTCTTGCAGAGGACCTAAGGTTGAGATCCCAGCACCCACGTGGTAGCTAATCACCATCTGTAACTCCAGTTCCAGGGGATCTGATCCTCTGACCTCTGAAGGCACTGTACAACATGGGTGTACTTACATACATGTAGGCAATACATTCATACACATTAAATAAAAATAAATATTTTTTAAAAAGCAGAGAACAAGCGGGGTGTGGTGGCGCAGGCCTTTAATCCTAGCACTTGGGAGGCAGAGGCGGGCGGATCTCTCTGAGTTCAAGGCCACCCTGGTCTACATAGGGAGCTCCAGGCCAGCTGGGACTAAAGGGAGACCCTGCCTCAAAAAGACCCCACCCCCCCAAAAAGCAGACAACTATGATATGGCTACCAACAACTGGTGGAAATGAGCTAAGATCCTCTCACCAAGTCTTGAGATGACTGAACCCCTAAATGCCACAGATAGCAGCCACATGAAAAGACTAGGAGCTGGAACCATGTATCTCAGCCACCCTGCAACCCTTATCCCCCCCCAGACTATGTGAACAATAAATATATAGTATTTTAAAGTGCTAAATCTGGGGTAGACTGCTAATCAGGTAAGGACACTATAGAAGAACTAATTTAAAATCCTAATTTCTGAGTAGTGGTGGTGGCATATTCTGTAGTCTCAGCATTGAAGAGGCTAAGGTAGGAAGATCTCAAGTCTGAGGCCTGCTAAGCAACACTGCAAGTTCCAAACGAGCCCAGGCTGGGTTGGCAAGATGGCTCAGTGAGTAAAGGTGCTTTTTGTCAAGCCTGAGTACCTGAGTTATATGCCATGTGTGTACACCTCCCCCAAAATAAATAATTTAATAAATAAAGTGCATTTTAAAAGACTATTTGAATGTGCATCCTAGCACACATTTGTAATCCCAGTACTCAGGAGAAAGACGCAAGGAGGATCAGGTGTTCAAGGTCATTCAGCTACATGGAATTTGAGGCCAGCAGTCTGCACTCAATGAAATTCTGTGTCAAAAAATTAAATAGGGCTGAAGAGGCAGCTCAGAAGTTAAAGGAGCTAGATGGAAGTCAATCACCAGCAACTACACAAGATGCCTCACAATCTCCTGCCAATAACTCCAGCTTGAGAAATTTGATACCTCTGATTTCTTCTGGCACTTACACTCATGTACGACACACACACACACACACACACAAACACACACACACACCCTAGCTGATCTTTCTTTCCACCATCAGTAATAGCATGATCATCTTCCAAGTCTAGAAGTTGGAAACACTCATGTTTCTACTTACACACACACACACACACACACACACACACACACCCTAGCTGATCTTTCTTTCCACTATCAGTAGTAGCATGATCATCTTCCAAGTCTAGAAGTTGGAAACACTCATGTTCCTACTTCAAAATTCATTCAGTTTGGTGCCGGGCGTCGGGATGCACACTTATAATTGCAGCACCCGGGAGGGAGAGACAAGCGGATCTCTGTGAGTTCAAGGCCAGTCTGGTCTACATAGCAAATTCCAGGACAGCTGGGGCTACAAGGAGACCCTGTCTCAAAAAAGACCAGGAAAAAAAAATTTCATTCAGTTTGGAAGATTTAAAATATAGGAAATAAGAATCGTATTAGAAGTGGTCGCATTCTCTCTCCTAGAACCTCGAACTGGTAACTTTTTCTTTTCTTTTCTCCCTTCCCATTGGCCCAGGACCTTGCCAACACTAACAACATCTCCAGTCCTTGTTTTTTTTTTTGAGGCAGCATCTGTTTAGATCTCACAGGCTGGCCTATCTATGCAGCCCAGGCGGGTCTTGAACTGAAAATCCTTCTATCTCTGCCTCCCTAACTGTTGGAATCACAGGTTATGTACCACCATGCCTAACATTCTGTCACTTAAAAATGTTCCACCCTCCCAAGAAATAACAGAAGAAATCGTATCTTTGAATCCATTCCTGTCCCCGTTCTCCATTCCACTTCTCCAGAGAGACTATTATATTTCCAGTGTATATTCAAATCAATTCTTTATACGCTTGCACATGTGAATACTTACAAGTTTTTGTGGGTTTATTTAAATGTTATTACACATGCTTTCAACAGATGTCTTTGTATTGTATGTATCATTCTAAAATATACTTTTTTCATTAAAAAGCTACATTTGATCACTTACCATAAGTAAACATATCTGTATGTTTTATAAATTCTGTAAAGCTTTCCAGTGCATGAATTTACCCCCATTTTATTTATCAAACTTTATCCTGTTAGAAAAAGTTGTTTAAGGTTTTGTTGTTTTTCTTTCTTTTTTTGCAGTGCTGGTGATTGAACCTAGGACATCATAGATGCTACCACTAAGTTATATCCTGTCCCTAACCTCTTTTTTCAGTAGATAGGAGCTATGACACAAGGTCTCAAATAGCCCAGACTGGCCTCAAACTTGCTAAATAGTCAAAGATGACTTTGAACGCCTAATCCTCCTGCCTCTACCACAGAAATACTAGAATTACAGGCATTAGTCATTGCACCCAACTATATGTGTATGTGTGTACACTTGTGTGTGTATGTACCAGCCGTCAACTTCAGGGCTATTCCTCAGAGCCATGAAACTTTATTTTTTTAATGTTTATTTTCATTTCTTGGGGCCAGGTGTTTTGTTTTGTTATTGTTTTTAATTTTTTTTTTTTTTTTTTTTTTTTTT
>VZQC01014815.1:1857989-1974864 GCA_009823505.1 Rhizomys pruinosus | reverse complement strand
GAGGGGAGGGGAGGGGAGGGGAGGGGAGGAGATAATCTGGGTGGGTAGCAGGTGGATTAAAAAAATTACTAATCTGGGGCTGGAGAAATAGCTCAGTGGTTAAGCACTGGCTGCTCTTACAGAGAACCAGGTTCAATTCCCAGCACCCACATGGCAGCTAACAACCATCTGTAACTACAGTTCCAGGGGATCTGATGCCTTCTTATGACCTCTGCAGGCATTGCATGACACAGGTGCGCTTACATATATACAAGCAGAGGCTGGAGAGATGGCCTAGCAGTTAAGAGCGCCGACTGCTCTTGCAGAGGACCTGGGTTCGATCCCCAGCACCCACATGGCGGCTGAGAACTAACCGTCTGTAACTCCAATTCCAGGAGAACTCCAGTTCCAGGGGAATCCAACACCCTCTTCTGACCTCTGCGGCATTGCACAACATGAGTACACAGACCTGCATGCAGACAGTACATTCATACACATACAAAATAAATAAAATATTTTAAAAAACCAAATATACAAGCAATCCATTCATACACATAAAATAAATAAAATATTTTTAAATACTAATCTGTATCAATTAATATTTTTTGTAAACTCACATTAAAATTCATAGGTAAGAATGGAAATAAATATGCATGGTGGACTTCTGAAGTAGTTTTATACTATTTAGAACAACATAAGTGATTTCTAACTCTAAGGTTTAATCAAAATAAATACACAAAATGGTATTAAAAGCTAGACATGGGGGCTGGAGAGATGGCCTAGCAGTTAAGAGCACCGACTGCTCTTGCAGAGGACCGGGTTTCAATCCCCAGCACCCACATGGCGGCTGAGAACCGTCTGTAACTCCAATTCCAGGAGAACTCCAGTTCCAGGGGAATCCAAGACCCTCTTCTGACCTCTGTGGCATTGCGCAACGTGGGTGCACAGACCTGCATGCAGAAAGTACATTCATACCCACAAAAATAAATAAATAAAATTAAAAAAAAAAAAAAGCTAGACATGGTATAGCATGCCTGTTATCCCAGCACTCAGCACTCAGGGAGCAGAAACAGGAAGATCATTCCAAGTTAAGGGCTAGCCAGTCTATTCAGTGAGGCACTGTATCAAAATAATAGTATCAAATATCCAAAAATGACTTTTATTAAAAAGTTAGTTAGTTGGTTGTTTACTTATTTTTGAGACCCAGCCATACTATGCCCAGGCTGGCCTTGAATCCATGATCCTCGTGTCTTAACCCCTGAAGTACCAGGACAACAGGGTGCACCACCACACCCAGCTCCATACCCACCTTTACAATACTACAATCACTAACAGCTCTGTCATGAGAGAAATATCATCACCCTGAGTTCCTTCAGCAGACAATATTCATTTCCAATTCAAAATTGTTCATACCTGAATAAAATAGACCAGGATGGCCTCAATTTCACAAAGATCTGCCTACCTCTGCCTCACAAGTCCTAGGATTAAAGACTTATGCCACCATGGGCAGCTTAAATAATAAAGAATTTATCATCAACTATACAACTAATAACGTTCTGCCAAACCTGCTCTGATGCTTTAATACACAGAACACTCTAATTTATCTGCCTATGCAAATTTTGCATTGCAGTTTTTTTTTTCAACTTGCCAAAATCAGTCATCTTTTTTAAAAAAACATCAAAACATCCAGAATCTTCAAACAAGTTCTACTTATTTCCATTTCATTCTTTTTCTTGAAACATACTGATGTAACCAAATCAGTTATAATAGATACACTAAAATGCCATTGTTTATAATAATTATAGCTGTTCTTTTTCTCAAGAAACAAAGTCATCTCTGAACCTGAACTTTGACCTTCAGCCTGGAAAACATTCATAAAGAGACTATATTATCTACTGGAACAAGGCATCACTCCAAGACTACAGTTGTGAAGTCTTTAAGATGTGCTTGGCCCTGTCATCACCAGCAGAGCCAAGGTGCACTTCACCTGGGTTTCAAGAGCACATAACCTCACTGCTCAGAAGATCTCTAAGCTCAATAAAAAATGAAATTTGAGGAAGAAAAACTTGAGGCTAGAAGTTAGCAGTCCTTAGAAGTCACCACTGGGAATCACAGACCAGAAAGACATTAAAACTCATTTGGGCCAGGCTTGGTGGCACACGCCTTTAATCCTAGCACTGGGGAGGCAGAGGCAGGTGGATCTCTGTGAGGCCAGCCTGGACTACAGAGTTAGCTCCAGGCCAGGTGGGAGTTAAAGGGAGATCCTGTCTCAAAAATACAAAACAAAACAAAAACCCTCATTTGGGAAGGCTTTGCTATGTTTATGGAAATGTATCTAAATATTGCAGAATTTCAGGGTCCTTAGATGGTTCAGTGGGTACAGGCGCTTGTCAAGCCTGATGACCTGAGTTTGATCCCTGGGACCCACATAGTAGAAAGGAGAAACCAACACCCACAAGTTGTCCTCTAATCTACACACATGTGCACATACATGCGCACGTGTACAAACACACACTAATAAAATGTAAAAAAACAAATTTTAAAAATTCACTAGGATTATAAACCAGCAATAAGAATTTTTTAAACAATAACAGATTAAGATAAATTTTTTGTGCTTATTTTACTAAAATACTTCAGGGAAAATATTTTCTTTATGGTCATAGCAAAAATGAAGATTTGTCTAAGAATTACACACACCAATCCCCAAATGCACATAAAGCTATCACAATACTGACCAAGAAGATGGAAAAGCTAGAGATCTGACAGGCCACCACAAAGATACTTCAAACCAAGGGGGGGGGGGGCGCGCGATACTGCTCCAGCAATATTGATTCAAAGACAGTCTTAATCAGTTATAGAAGAATAACATAGTTATTTTATAATTAAAAAATGTTACTCTTATATGTTAACCTACTGACATGTATAAGTAAACTACCAGTATTTGTAGTCTCAGAAAAAATAAATTTTGCCTATACGATTCACAGTATGAGGCTCTGTTATACCTTCAAAGAATTATAATGTAGAAGTCTAGAAGTCCACTATATAAACTTACTTAGATAACACCCTGGTTTCCAGGCTATACTAATAACACCCTGGTTTCCAGGCTACACTAGTAACACCCTGGTTTCCAGGCTATACTAAATAGCATTCAAAAAAGAGGTTCTTCAGTTTAAGAATCATGCAGCAAGAGTTAATACTGCAGTTTACAATGAGCATTATGAGCATTAAGGAGACGTCTACCTGGTTCTGCATTCTCCGTCTCAACTTCTTGTTCTTCTGCCACATCCTGCATCATGTAAGTCTCATCATCATAAACCAGAACCTGGGCCGCATAGCCCTGCTCTAATCTGGCACTGGGAACTGGCTCCACAATCACCGCTGGGTATTCACAGATCTTTTCACCTTCCTACAAAAGCAAATTTAAACAATAATCAACCTTTTTTGTTTTTCACAAATTCTGGATTCATCTTTAAATCTTTGGGTTCACACAATCCCAAGGCAGACTATAAAAGTAACTCTCATGTAGTGTGTGTGTGTGTGTGTGTGTGTGCAACAAAATAAGAGAAGGGCTGGCTTTAACAATCTTTCAAGTGTTAAGAGCATATGTGTGTATGTGTATGTGTGTGTGTTTGTGTGTGTGTGTGTGTGTGTATATATATATTTTTTTTTTTTTCTTTTTTTTCTTTTTTCTTTTTGAGACGGGGTCTCCCTTTAGTCCCAGCTGGCCTGGAGCTTGCTTTGTAGAGCAGGCTGGCCTTGAACTCACAGAGATCTGCCTGCCTCTGCCTCCTAAGTTCTGGGATTAAAGGCGTGTACCACCACGCCCAGCAAGACATATTATATTTTAAATAACCAGGAACTGTGGATTAGGATGCAGATTTAAATATAATTTAATCTATAATATAATTTAAATAAAATATAATTTCACTTTCTCATGGAAAGCTCACTAAAACAACAATAATATATTTCATTTTTTATTATATTTACCTTAAGTGTATGAGTGTATTGCCTGCACATATATAAGTGCATCTGTGTTGTACAATCCCCCAAGAGGTCACAAGGCATTTGATCTCCTGCAACTGGAGTTACAGACAGTTGTTAGCCATCATGTGGGTGCTGGGAATTGAACACAGGTTCTCTCCAAGAGCAGTCAGTGCTCTTAAATTCTGAGTCATCTCTCCAGCTCCAATTATAGACTTCATTTTATGTTTAAACTCAGAAGAAGAAAGGTAAGCACAACAAACACAAAAATGAGAGCAAAGAAACCTGAGAAGATTGAAAAGTACACGGATGAATATCAGGTCGTTTTGCAGACCCAGGAAAGCCAATCATAGCCTGGTAACAAAAAGGGGGGTGGAGGAATCTGGGAAGCAATATACACTGGAGAATCCACACAAAACATCAACTACTTTAGGAAAAGGAAGAGTTAGAGTTAAAACAAGGCAAAGGAGAGCCATGAAAAAGCACCTTGATCCTCAGCCCTCTGCCTCCCTCTTCCAAGATGCAACTGGCCCTCCTCATCAGAGAGCTACTTTATGAAGAGGAAAATACGATACGAAAGAAAAACCGCTGCCATCATATCACATCTTAAACTCTCCAGCCAATGTCCAGTCCCTTACTTTCATGATCAGACAGATATTACTGATATAAAAGGAAAAGAATCTAAATCAGGTGTGAGTGTGTTTATATTCCCAGTAGACATATGTCCATAACACAAGGATACAATTTAATAAGGACTGTTTTAAAAATCACAATAACAGCTTTTGTATAAGCAGTTGGGAGTGATGCATATTGGAAACAACAACAACAGAAAGGACTGCATCAAAGAATTGACTGAAATAGTGAACTTCTTTCTGTTCAAAACAGTCAACTTCCACATGGAGAATATTGAGAAAGACTGAGAAAGAGATGAAAAGCATGTTTGGCAGAATGCATGGGCTCTGGTGGGGTGGGGGGATAGGGTAGGGGACACGGGTCTAGATTTGATAAAAAAATAAATAAATAAAATATATAAATAAAAAAATAATCATCTAAAAAAAAATCACAACAACATGGATGGAGAGATGGCTGAGTAGTTAAGAGAACTGAAGGTTCTTATAGAAGACACAAGTTCGATTCCCAGCACCCATGTGGCAACTAACTACTGTCCATAACTCCAGTTCCATGGCATCTGATGCCCTCTTCTGATTCCACGGCATTGCATGACACAGGTGCACTTACACACATGCAGGCAATACATTCAATACATAAAAATAACTAACTAACAAACAGGTAGATAGGTAGATGGGTGGATAGGATGGACAGACAATGGACAGATGGATGAAAGAAAACTGAAAAATAAAACTGAAACAACCTAGAAGAGCCAGAAGAAAAATGGATAAAATAACAGAAAATAAGAGAGCTTTTGAAGAGTAAGGGTATGAGGTCCTTACTTCAAAGAACCCAGTGTCCAGTACGAAAAACTAGAAGACACTTAACACTGAGGAACAGTCCATGATCTATCACATACTGGGTATGAAAAGACTCCACAATTTTTTTTTTAATTTTTTTTGTATGCATATGAACATACTGTCTGCATGTAGGTTTGTGCACCCGTGTCATGCAATGCCTCAGAGGTCAGAAGAGGGTGTCAGATTCCCCTGGAACTGGAGCTAAAGACGGTTCTCAGCCGCCATGTGGATGCTGGGGATCAAACCTGGCTCCTCTGCAAGAGCAGTCGGTGCTCTTAACCACTAGACCGTCTCTCCAGCCCACCACAATTTCTTAGAAATAAATGCAAAGCTGGGTGTGGTGGCACATCCCTTTAATCCCAGCACTCAGAAGACAGAGGTAGGTGGAACTCTGTGAGTTCAAGACTAGCCTAGTTTACACAGTTCCAGGGAGATCCTATCTAAAAAAAAAAAAAGAATAAAGAAATGCACATTACATAAAAAAAAAAGAGTAAAAACAGGCTGGAGAAATAGCTCAGAGGTTAAATAAGAGCACTGGTTGTTCTTACAGAAGACTGGGTTTCAGTTCCCAACACCCATTTGGCAGATAACAACCATCTATAACTCCAGTTCCAGGAGATCCCACCCTCTCTTCTGACCTCTACAATCACTGCACGCAAGTAGTATACCTACATACATGCAGGCAAACAGTCATACATAGGAAATAAAAATAAGGGGCTGGAGAGATGGCTCAGTGGTTAAGAGTACCGACTGCTCTTGCAGAGGACCCGGGTTTGATTCCCAGCACCCACATGGCAGCTAAGAACTGTCTTTAACTACAGTTCCAGGGGAATCTGACCCCCTCTTCTGACCTCTGCAGCACTGCACGACACGGGTGCACAAACCTACATGCAGACAATACATTCATACACATAAAATAATAAAATTTTAAAAAAGAAATAAACTTAAAAAAAGGAAATAAAAATAAATTTTTAAGTCTTTAGAAGAAAAAAGAATCAGAAAAGATTTTAGACTTCTCAACAGTTATACTGGAAGGACAAAGGCAACACAGGAATTTCTCCAAATTTATGAAGGAAAACTAATTCTCACCTAGTATTTTTTACCCAAATTATCTCATGCAAGTGGACTACAAAGATGTTTTGTCAGACTGAAAGATATCGAAACATTCCCCTTCCCCTCCCTGTACGCAGTACTGGGAAGGCACCTCGTTCAAGTCTTCTTCCACCTTTCTTTCTACCATGAAAGGTTTTTTTTTTATAATCTTTTTATGTGTATGAATGTACTGTCTGCATGTATGTTTGTGCACCCGTGTCATGCAATGCCACGGAGGTCAGAAGAGGGCGTCAGAATTCCCCTGGAACTGGAGTTAGAGACAGTTCTTAGCTGCCATGTGGATGCTGGGAATCGAACCCAGGTCCTCTGCAACAGCAGTTGGCACTCTTAACTGCTGAGCCATCTCTCCAGCCCTTATTATCGTATTTAAAGCGCATCCTCTGAGGACACTTCCATCTCCACTGAACTCACACTAGCCAACTTACTGCTTTCTTCTCAGGACTTCCTTTCATTTTCATATTCCTCGTGATTTCAGTGGTACCTCTATGCTAATTACAGTTACCAAGTCTGTCCTTCCTGTAATCCATATCAACTTCAGAACCAAATTCTGTCAACTTACCATCTTAAATACAGGAATATTTAGCCAACATTAATATGCTGAAATGGAACAGGTTACCATCACCTCTTCCTGTTTCCCCACTCTGTTTCTCTAAATCTTAGTTTTGTCATATTTAGGTCATACCTCATGGGAGTCTCTTGAGAACTGACTATGCACAAAGTACTTGGCACAATGCATATCTCAGGGACAGTGTCAACAATCGATGACCTTATAATATTTATAACAATAGTCCCCAAATCTATTTGTTTTCAACTTTGGAGGACACCTTGTCACATTCACAATCAAAACTGCTCATGTTACTATTTTCCACAAGCTTTAATGATCCCCTATTTGCCTGAAAGGTTAAAACATAGAACAGCTGGGCGTGGTGGCGCACACCTTTAATCCTAGCACTTGGGAGGCAGAGGCAGGCGGATCTTTGTGAGTTCAAGGCCAGCTTGGTCAACAGAGTGAGTTCTAGGACAGCTGGGGCTACAGGGAGACCCTGTCTCAAAAAGAATAAAAAAAAAAAAAAATGATTTTCACACGTTAGGGTTCAATTATGCCTTCTAAAAGGTATTGAAATTTTTACACCTAGTGCTTGTGGCTGTGGCCTTGTTTGGAAATAGGGCCTTTGCAGAAATTATCAAGTTAAGATGTGAATGAAAAAGCACTGCCCCAATTCCACTGATCCTCAAAAAAGAGGGAAACATGGACCAGAGATGCAGGGAAGACCATGTAGAGACACAGAAAGAACACCACCCACATGCCATAAGCTGTGGGCATATGGGTGCATTCTCATAGCTCCAGAAGAGAACTTGGCCAATACCTTCATTTCAAACTCTAGAACTGTTACAGCAATAATTTTCTTTAAGTTATCCCACACAGTTTATGAGACTTATGTGTTCACCAAATGAACATATAACTTTTAAAATCTTATTTTCTTTTTTTGCCTTATAAATTGTTATGTGTAAATGAATGCATTAGGGCAAAATGTGCATGAGGTCAAGAGGGCATCAGATTCCCCTGAAACTGGAGTCATGAACCATTGTTAGTGCATGCAGACAACTGAGGCCCCTGCAGGAGCAGGGCTCAGAACTGCTGAGCCATCTCTCCAGCCCCTACAATCTTTGTTTTTTCCCCCATCACTGCACCTTTACTGTTAGTTTTTGTTTTTTCATTTGTTAGAAAATATTTTATTATTGGCTGACTGTGGTAGCACATGCCTTTAATGCTAGCACTCAGGAAGCAGAGATAGGCAGATCTCTGTGAGCTCAAGGCCAGTTGGGGCTACAGGGAGACCCTGTCTCCAAAGACCAAAAAATATATATATGTATCAGTTTATTGCTTTCATGTACGTAAATGCACCCATGTTGTACAATGTCGTCAAAGATCAGAAGAGGGCATCAGATCTCCTGGAACTAGAATTATAGATGGTTGTTAGCCACCATGTGGGTGCTGAGAACTGAACCCTGGTCCTCTGTAAGAGCAGCCAGTGCTTTTACCCACCAGGCCATCTCTCCAGCCCCTTACTCTTAGTTTTTTTGTTTTGTTTTTAATTAATTAATTAATTAATTTATTTATTTATTTATTTATTTATTTTTGGTCTTTTTGAGACAGGGTCTCCCTGTAGCCCCAGCTGTCCTGGAATTCGCTCTGTAGACCAGGCTGACCTTGAACTCACAAAGATCCGCCTGCCTCTGCCTCCCAAGTGCTAGGATTAAAGGTGTGTGCCACTAAGCCCAGCTATTTTATTATTTTGTATGTGTATGAATGTGCTGTCTGCATGTACGTCGTGCAATACCAGAGAGGTCAGAAGAGGGTGTCGGATTCCCCTGGAACTGGAGTTCTCCTGGAATTGGAAGGATGGTTCTCAGCCGCCATGTGGGTGCTGGGGGACGAACCTGGGTCCTCTGCAACAGCAGTTGGCACTCTTAACCTCTAGGCCATCTCTCCAGCCCCCTACTCTTAGTTTTTAAATGTAAACATTTCCATGATTTCTGGTCATGTCATTTTATAGCCTCCATGTCTGTCAAAATCCATTTCAAGGCCGGGGCGTGGTGGTGCATGCCTGTAATCTCAGCACTCAAGAGGCAGAGGCAGGCAGATCTCTGTGAATTCAAGGCCAGACTGGTCCACACAGCTAGCTCCAGGATAGCTGGGGCTACAGGAAGACCCTGTCTCCAAAAAAAAAAGCTTTTCAGGGATTAAAAGGTTTTCACATAATTTGGATCATCCCCAATCCCCCGCCAGGAATTTTTCTAGTCAAAGAACTTCTAATACAAGTTATCTAATAGTACCACTACTCATGGTATTCTATTATAGTTGTGTACATATCAAAGCCTTGAGTAGATAGTAAGGTATTAGGCACTTGAAGTTATATCTTAAATCCTCCATGATATACACATTACATAAAGTATCATTTAAGAATTTGTAGCTTATGGGGCTGGAGAGATGGCTCAGCAGTTAAGAGTGCCGACTGCTCTTGCAGAGGACCCGGGTTCAATACCCAGCACCTACATGGCGGCTAAGAACCGTCTTTAACTCCAGTTCCAGGGAAATCCGAAGCCTTCTTCTGACCTCTGCTGCATTGCACGACACAGACCTACATGCAGACAGTATACTCGTACACATAAAAATATAATAAATTTAAAAATTAAAAAAAGAATTTGTAGCTTAACTCAAAGAACACAGCATGACCAATTCTAACACTAAGCAGTTATTCATAGATTCAGCATGTGCTAGCTATGGCAGAAAGCAACTTCAAGAGCTCTTCCAACCAAGTGATAGAGAACAGAGGCACTGCGTACAGACATGCAGATTAAGTGCTCTCTTCTACTGTGTAGAGAAGCTAGCTTTTTTTTTACTAGAGATCAGAAGAGAAGGGGGGAAGAATAGCAATAATTAACACATCTAGATGCTAGGTCACTCTTATGATTACTTAAGCCATCAAAATATGAAATAATTAAAACACACACACACAAATGGGCCAGACATGGTGGTGCATGCTCTTGATCCCAGCACTCAGGAGGCAGAAGCAGGCAGATCTCTGTGAATTCAAGACCAGCCAGGTCTAGAAAGCAAGTTCCAGACCAGCTGGGGCTACAGAAAGACCCTGTCTCAAAAAAAGACCCCCCCAAAAAAGAGAAAGAATTACATGAAATCCAGACTCAGTGTGTCTTGAAAAAAAATCTATCTTAATTCTTTATAAGCTAGGGTTGCCAAATTTAGCAAAGAAAAACACAGGGTAGCCAATTAAGACTAAATTTCAGTTAAATAACAATATATAAACATCCCAGGGCTGGAGAGATGGTTCAGTGGTAAAGCAGTGGATGCTTTTGCAGAGGACCCGGTTTTGATTCCCAGCCTCTACACGGTGGCTAACAGCTGTCTGTAACTACAGCTTCAGGGGAATCCCAACATCTCCTTGTGACCTCCGCAGGCATTCCACAACATGGCTGCACTTACACAGAAGCAGGCAATATAGTCATACACATAAAACAAAAAAATTTTTTAAGTATTGTACATTTGTTTGGGTGGGGGGTAATCGGTTTTATTTGCGGTGTGTATGTACATGCCACAGTGAACATGTGGAAGTCAAAGAACAACCTTAGGTGTTGACCCTTGCCTTCCACCTCGACGTGGAGGATGCGTGTTCTGATTTCCTTCTGTGTCTGCCTCCCTCCTCCCTAAGGAACACTGGGATCACTATGCTCAGCTTCATGAGGATTCTGCAGATTCAAACTCAGGTCCTCAAGTTTGCATAGTACAAAGTTTGCCCACTGAACCACACCCCGGGCCCTCCACCTCCTCATTTTTTTAATTTTTTTCTATTTTTAATTTTATGTGTCTTCCCTGCACCACATATGTACAATGCCCCAGAGGCCAGAAGAGGTCACTGGATCCCCTAAGCCTGGAATTACAGACAGTTGTTAGCTACCATGTGGATTCTGGGAACCAAATCAAAAATTCAATGTCTGTCTCGAAAACGCCAAAAAAAAAAAAAAATCCTCCATGACACAAACCCCGTGAGTCTCCCTAAATCTTTCATAAGGAATCAAAAATGACTTCACCCTAGTCAGTGGCTTCTAAAATTCTACATGAGAAAGCCTTAAGGTATAGTAAGCTAGAAGGATGGGAAGCTAAGACTTTCAAGTGTTTCTATCTCAACTTACACTGATAGTTATTTAATATTGCAGCCCATAATAAACATATATTAGTATATATAAATGTTATATATTTGCATATTATATGACTAAAGGTTTTATAAAGCAATAGATAATGCTAACTATGGCACACCTTGGCATATTCTAGTCTATAAATTTATGGTCTAGTCTTTTCCTTCTATCTAAAATTCTACCTAAATCTCACTATAATTATTCTAGCAAGACACCAGGACAATAGCAATATTCAGTTGGAAAAAACACTGGGCAAATGGAGTTTGGAGCCTCCGTCTATATTCCTTCAGAGTGTACACTGATCCCCCCCCAAAGACAAGTTTCTTGACACCACAGGTATATGGTGTCTTTTGCTTTCACTGAGTTCTCAAAATGAAGAAGAGTTTGAGAAATGATGAACAATGTAGGAGTGCTAAGAATCACAAATTTCCAAAATCAAATGTGGTTTCTGGGATAATACAAATTGCATGTTTGCACCTCACTCAAATTGTGTATGTGTGTGTGTGTGTGTGTGTGTGGTGTGAGGAAGTATATGACTGTTTTGGGTGTGTGCATATGTGCACATGGTATATATGCATGTATNTTTCCTTCTTCTTCTTTTTGGGTCTTTTCAAGACAGGGTCTCCCTATAGCCCCAGCTGTCTTGGAACTCACTCTGTAGACCAGGCTGGCCTTGAACTCACAAAGATCCACCTGCCTCTGCCTCCCGAGTGCTAGGATTAAAGGCATGTGCCACCATGCCCAGCCAGAAAAATATATCTTAAATCATTAATAAATTTGTGGGAGAGAGATGCTCACACAAAAGGTGGTGTTTCATTGTTAGTACATCTGAGTTTGGGGGTTTTTGCCCTCTCTCTCTCTCTCTCTCTTTGGGGGTTTTAGCCCTCTCTCTCTCTCTCTCTCTCTCTGTATATGCAATGATCCTTTATAACTAAGAAGACTCAATAATAATTAGAATAATTAAAACATTAAAATAGGGGCTGGAGAGATAGCCTAGCAGTTAAGGGCACCGACCACTCTTGCAGAGGACCAGGGGTTCGATCCCCAGCACCCACATGGCAGCTGTGAACCATCTTTAACTCTAGTTCCAGGGGAATCTGACACCCTCTTCTGACCTCTGAGGCACACTGCATGACACGGGTGCACAAACCTACATGCAGACAGTAGACAGTACATTCATACACATACAAAAATAAATAAATTTAAAAAAAAATTAAAATAACCTAAAGCCAATATGGAGTAATTTGAAAACTAAAAAGAAATATCCACTAGATAATAGATAAGAATATTATCATATTTAAACATTGTTTCTAATGAACTTTTACCAGGTATATTAATATAAAAAAAAACAATCATTTTAAGTTTATAGTCTTTGGCTTTTCCTTGTAACTACTATCAGTCAAGAAATAATATCCAGAAAATTTCCCTTCTACCCTCCCTCATCAGCACCCACTCATACACACAGCCTAGGGAACCATCAATCTATAACGCTCCAGATTTCTAAACCTTTTTCTTTAAGTCACATTTTACTTTCTAGAGAGGGAGAGAGGGAGAGACAGAGGGAGGGAAGGAGGGAGGGAGAGAGGGAGAGAGAGGGAACAAGAACACATTAAGTGTATAGAAATGAGAGGACAACTTGAAAAAGTTTAATTTCTCCTTCCACCATGCAGCCCCCAGAGAACGAACTGAAGTCATCAGGCTTGGTGGCAAGCATCTTGAACGCTGACCTATCTCCACAGCCCATGTCTTTTCTAAAATTGTATATGGGAACCAACAATTTGTATTTTTTGTATTCAACTTTTTGTGTTGATATATATACATGCTGTTCTATATATCAATAGCTGGTTTGGGAGTTGAGAAATAAAAAGCTTGCCCACAAGCATAAGGATAGTAATTGGATCCCTGGCACCCACAGAAAATGTCAGGCAGGCAGGATGACCTGCCTATAACCAGTGTTCAGAAAGTAGAGACAGGGGACCCTGGCACAAATTGGCTAGCTAGACCACCTGCATTGGAGAGCTCAGGATTCAAGTGAGAAACGCTGCTACAATGTATAAGGTGGGAAGTGGCTGAGGAAGACACAAGTGACATCAACCTCTGGACTGCACGTATGCATACACACCGCACAGATGCAAATATGCATATACAGGCACACGTACCACATAAACATACAAAAAAGTTTGTTTCATTTCTAAAACACCCACTATAGATTGGTCAATTTTTTTAAATTTACTTGTCTTCATGTAGCTCTAATCTTCCTGTCAACATCCCAGCTTGCTCTTCCTTTACCTGAGACTATGTCAGATCAGATGATCATCACATGCTTGTATTTAAAAGGACTGTCGCTGGGCGAGGTGGCACACACCTTTAATCCTAGCTTGGGAGGCAGAGGCAGGCAGATCTTTGTGAGCTCAAGCCCAGCCTGGTCTACAGAGTGAGTTCCAGGACAGCTGGGGCTACAGGGAGACCCTGTCTCGAAAAAAGACCAAAAAAAAAAAAAAAAGGACTGTCAAACTATGTTCCCAAGTGGTTTCTGTTACATCCCCATTAGGTACGTATGAGAGTTCCACTGCTCAACATCCTTTCCAACATGTAGTACCAGTCTGCACTCGTTACCATTCTAAGTGTGGGGCACGATTTCTTTGCTATTTTAATTTGCATTTCTTAGATGGCTAAAAATGTTGTACTTTCATTATTGGTCATACTATTATTCAAATCATCTTCCTATTTTTTTAATTAATTTATTTATTTATTTATTTTGTCTTTTTAAGACAGGGTCTTCCTGTAGCCCCAGCTGTCCTGGAACTTGCTCTGTAGACCAGGCTGGCCTTGAACTCACAAAGATCCACCTGCCTCTGCCTCCCAAGTGCTAGGATTAAAGGCATGCGCCACCACACCCGCTTTATTATTTTTTTTATGTGTATGAGTGTACTGTCTGCATGTAGGTTGGTGCACCCATGTCGTGCAATGCCATGGAGGTCAGAAGAGGGTGTCAGATTCCCCTGGAACTGGAGTCAAAGATGGTTCTTAGCCACCACGTGGGCGCTGGGAATTGAACCCAGGTCCTCGGCAAGAACAGTTGGCGCTCTTACCCGCTGAGCCATCTCTCCAGCCCCCATCTTCCTATTTTTAAAGATCTAAAATGTGTGTACATGCGAATATATGGTGTCATGGCTGTCAACCTGACACACCTGGGAAGAGGGAACCTCGCCTGGGGATTTCTCTATCAGACTGGCCTATAGGCAGTCTGTGAGGCGTTTTCTTGACTGCTGAGTGATGTGGGAGGCCCACACTACTGTGGATGCCCCCACTCCTGGACTGGTCCTGGGACGTATAAACATGATGGGCTGGAGAGATGGCTCAGTGGTTAAGAGCACTGGCTGCTCTCGCAGAGGACCTGGACTCAATTCCCAGCACCTACATGGCAGCTAGCAGTGGTTTATAACTCTAGTCCCAGGGGATCCAACACCTTCTTCTGATCACTTCTGGAACTACACGACACAGGTGTACCTACCTACATGCAAGCAATACACTCGTACACATAAACTAAAAATAATTAAATTTTTTTTTGTCTTTTTGAGACAGGGTCTTCCAGTAGCCTCAGCTATCCTGGAATTCACTATGTAGGCCAGGCTGGGCTTGAACTCATAGAGAGCCACCTGCCTCTGCCTCCTGAGTGCTGGGGTTAAAGGCATGTGCCATCCCGCCAGCTTAAAATACTTTTTTAGGGGCTGGAGAGATGGCCTAGTGGTTAAGAGCGTCGACTGCTCTTGCAGAGGACCCGGGTTCGATCCCCAGCACCTACATGGCGGCTGAGAACCCTCTTTAACTCCAGTTCCAGGGGAATCAGACGCCCTCTTCTGACCTCCGCGGCATTGCATGACACGGGTGCACAGACCTACATGTGGACAATACATTCATACACATACGAAAATAAATAAAATTTTAAAACATTAAAAATAAATAAAATACTTTTTTAAAGAAAGCAGAAAAGGGGGGGAACATAGGTCATAGAGCAAGTCAATAATCAGCAGGCCTCTGCTGTCTCTGCTGCAGTTCCTACCTGCAGATTACTGCTGGGAGCTCCTGGCAGATCTCCCTCAAAAAGGGACTGTCACTTGGAAGTGTAAAATGTAATAAACCCGCCGGGCGTGGTGGCGCACGCCTTTAATCCTAGCACTCGGGAGGCAGAGGCAGGCGGATCTTTGTGAGTTCAAGGCCAGCCTGGTCTACAGAGTTAGTTCCAGGACAGCTGGGGCTACAGGGAGACCCTGTCTCGAAAAAAAAAAAAAAAAAAAAAAAAAAAAAAAAAAAAAAAAAAAAAAAAAATGTAATAAACCCTTTTCTCCCCAAGATGATTTTTGTCAGTGTTTTATCACAGCAACAGAAAGCTAACTAGGACAGCGCGCGCACGTGTGTATGTGCATGCGTGTGTGTGCGCGTGCGTGTGTGTGCGTGCGCGTGTGTGTATACAAACCTATGCTCACATGCATATAGGCCAGAAGCCACTGGGTGTCCTGTCTATCACTCTATGCCTATTCCTCTGAAGCAGAGGCTCTCTCTGAACCTAGGGCTTGAGTTTTCTCAGCTAGTCAGGAAACCCCAGTGATCCTCCTGTCTTCACCCACCTCAGAGATTATGTTACAGGGGTGTGTAAGTTACCCACATTTTTACAGGGTGGTTAAATCTAAACTCCAGTTCTCATGATTACACATGAGAATTCATAACACTGGGTCATCTCTCTAGTCCTCCTCTTCCTCTTTTAATGAGCCATCTCCATTTTACTATTTTTTACATTCTGAAAGTATCTGTGGTATTGGAAAAAAAGCTTTAAGTGCATTCCCCAAAGGCTCAAGTAACAGAAGCTTGGTCTTCAGTGCTGCACTATTAAGAGGTGAAAGGACTCTTGGCAGTGGAGCCTACTGACATGTTCTGACATCATTAAGAATGCTAATCTTGCTGGGCGTGGTGGCGCACGCGTTTAATCCTAGCACTTGGGAGGCAGAGGCAGGTGGATCTTTGTGAGTTCAAGGCCAGCCTGGTCTACAGAGCGAGTTCCAGGACAGCTGGGGCTACAAGGAGACCCTGTCTCAAAAAGACCAAAGGAAAAAAAAAAGAATGCTAATCTTGGGCTGAAGAGATGGCTCAGCAGTCAAGAGGACTGGCTACTCTTGCAGAGGACCCAGGTTCAAATCCTAGCACCCACATGGCAGCTAACCACCATCCATAACTTTAGTTACAGGCACTCCAATGCTCTCTGCTAGTCTCTGAGGTCACTGCATGGCACAGGTGCACCTACCTGCATGCAAGCAATATGCTCAGACACATAAAATAAGAAATAAAAAAGAGGGCTGGAGAGATGGCCTAGCGGTTAAGAGCGCCGACCGCTCTTACAGAGGACCCGGGTTCGATCCCCAGCACCCACATGGAGGCTGAGAACCGTCTGAAGCTCCAGTTCCAGGAGAACTCCAGTTCCAGGGGAATCTAAGACCCTCTTCTGAACTCCGCGGCGTTGCACGACACGGGTGCACAGACTCGCATGCAAACAGTACATTCATACACATACAGAAATAAATAAAATAAAAAAAAAAAAAAGAAATAAAAAAGAGTGCTACTCTTTAAAGAGATTAAGAGGGGATTATAAAAATGAACCTTGCCCTTGCCACCACAGCATGCTCCTGTCTTGCCACAGATCTCTTGTTCCTTCCATTACAATGTCATCCAAACTAATGCAAAACCAAGGCTGAATAAAAGTTTTGAAGCTCCAAAAGTATGAGATGATTAAACCTTCTGTTTAAAAAGTATTCGGAATCGAGCCAGGCATGGTGGCACATGCCTTTAATACTAGCACTTGGGAAGCAGAGACAGTTTAGTGTCTGGCTGGAATTAAAGGTGGTTGTGAGCCATCTGACGTGGGAGCTGGGAACAGACCTAAGTCCTCTGCAGAAGTGGTATTCTCACTAAACTGCAAGGCCAACTTTCCAGCCCAGAATACAACTTTTCTGAGCAGTATTCTTGGGGTCTTTTTTTGAGCAATGGTCTCATTATGTGACCCAGGCTGGCCCTGCACTAATCATCATCTTGAGACATGATTACAGGCATGCACCACCACACCCAGAATTGTTTTTACATTTCTTGTTTGTTTGTGGCATAGTTAATATCAGTAAAACTAGGTTTAAGTTCACCATCTTATTCTTTACTCATTGTCCTGAACATTTTTAGCACCAATTTATTTAAAATAATGGTTTACCAGGTAAACTTCTTTGCTTCATTTAAGTGATTCAGACTTTGCAATATACTTTTTGTCTGTAGTAATATCACTCTATGTTAAATATAAGGACCTTATCATGATAGTCTTCTACTTCTCTCATGTCCTTTGTTCTGGTTTTCATGCATTTAGCCACAGTGTAAATGTAAAGGTCAGAAGACAACTTGTGGGAGTCTATTCTCTCCTTCCACCATGTAGGACCTAGGGATAAAACTCAAGTCATCAGGCTCAGCAGCAAGTGCCTCTACCCATTGAGTTCTCTCCCTACTCTAAGTGTATATTTTTTTCTCTTTCTTATTTTACTACTATTTTTTTTTTGTATGTGTGTGAGTGTACTGTCTGCATGTAGGTCTGTGCACCCGTGTCGTGCAATGCCGCGGAGGTCAGAAGAGGGTGTCAGATTCCCCTGGAACCGGAGTTCTCCTGGAATTGAAGTTACAGACAGTTCTCAGCTGCCATGTGGGTGCTGGGGATCGAACCCGGGTCCTCTGCAAGAGTGGTCGGCGCTCTTAACCGCTAGGCCATCTCTCCAGCCCATCTCTTTTTCTTTTGTAACACTACTTTTTTTCTCTGCTTGTTAAAGTGGTTCGAACTTCTGTCTTCAATTCTCTAATGTTTGGAGCTGGAGAGATGGCTCAGAGATTAAGAAAACTGGCAGCTTGGGCAGAAGGCCTGGTTTCGGTTCCTAGGATCTACATGGCAGCTAACAACCACCAGTAACCAGCAGTTCCAGGGGTTCTGACACCTTCTGCATACATACAGACAAAACACTCCCACTCATAAAAATAAATCACCAGGCATGGTGGCACATGTTGGTACACACGCCTTTAATCCCACCACTCAGGAGGTAAAGGGAGGCAGATTTCTGTGAGTTCAAGGCCAGCCTCATCTACACAGTGAGTACCAGGCCAGCTGAGGCTACAAGGAGACCCTGTCTCAAAAATACAAAAAAATTAATTTAAAACTCAGAGGTTATATTCCATTGTGCACATTTGAATAGAAGTCTTAGCTATGCTTGTCGCTTTATCCACACTTTTTATTTATTTTTTTGGTCTTTTCAAGACAGGGTCTTCCTATAGTCCCAGCTGTCCTGGAACTCACTCTGTAGACCAGGCTGGCCTTGAACTCACAAAGATCCGCCTGCCTCTGCCTCCCGAGTGCTAGGATTAAAGGCGTGACCACGCCCGGCTTAGACTTTTTTTTGGGGGGGGTCTTATCCACACTTTTTAAGTTACATTAATTTCTCTGTGTGTGTGTGTGTGTGTGTGTGTGTGTGTGTGTGTATGCCTGTGGAGGTCAGAAGACAACTTGACAGAGTCCGCTCTCTTTCTATCATATGGTCCTGGGGATCCAACTCAACATTATCAGGCTTGGGCCTTAACCTGCTGAGCCATCTTGCCTACCATATACACACTTTTTATTTGTAGAAAAGAACAACTATTTTACTTTGAAAAATTTAGAATTGACTTATTTCTGCTATCTGCTTTTATGTGTATTATAGTTGTAGTAAACTTACATCCTTTATAATATGGACCCTTCCAATTATCCTATCCAAGTATGAAGTCTATTTCTTTGTTAAAGTCTTTTTAAAAAAAAAAAAAAGTATCAGCCGGGCGTGGTGGCACATGCCTTTAATCCTAGCACTTGGGAGGCAGAGGCAGGCAGATCTTTGTGAGTTCAAGGCCAGCCTGGTCTACANATGCCCTTGAACTCACAGAGATCTGCCTGCCTCTGCCTCCTGATGGCTAGGATTAAAGGCATGCACCACCATGCCCGGCTTAAGGATGGTTCTTAGCTGCCGTATAGGTCCTGGGAATCAAACCTCGGTCCTCTGCAAGAGCAGTTGGTGCTCTTAACTGCTGAGTCACCTCTCCAGCCCCAAGGTTCTGGAATCTTAAAAAATAGATAATATTTATAGGATGGATTTGCAGTTTACTTCCTGTCAAATGTGGACCCAAGAAGCTGTTTGCTTTACAATGCATTAGAGATCATCAATTAGACACATTTAATATTTATGCATCTAGTTGTTTAGTTAGGGGATCAAGAATATGAAACATAAAAAAATAAAAAAAAGAATATGAAACATCTGTTTAAATGGGAAAATATATTCCAATTTCTATTACTATTTATTTTTTATTTTCATCTGAAGTTTTTGCCATTCCTTGGGCCAGAGTGATAGCTCAGTAAAAGTGCTGTCGTGCAAGCCTGGCAGCCCAAGGTCAATCCCTGGACCCCATACAAAAGTGGAAGGAAAGAAGCTACTCCATGAAGTTGCCCTCTGACCTCCACATGTGGGTAACTCCCACCCCCATGATACACATGCATATAATAAAAATAAATTAAAAATAATAAAAATATGGGCTGGAGAGATAGCCTGGCGGTTAAGAGCGCCAACTGCTCTTGCAGAGGACCCGGGTTCGATCCCCAGCACCCATATGGCAGCTGAGAATCGTCTGTAACTCCAATTCTGGGAGAACTCCAGTTCCAGGGGAATCCGACACCCTCTTCTGACCTCCGAGGCATTGCACAACACAGGTGCACAAACCTACATGCAGACAGTACATTCATACACATAGAAAAATAAATAAAATTTAAAAAAAAAAGTGTCTCATAGTGTAATCCAAGCTGGATTTGAACTCACAATCATCCTGCCTCAGCCTTCCAAGAGTTAGAATGTTATGTGCACTTCCACATTTGACTACTGAATGTTCTTATCAGAGGTTATCTTTTCTCTAATTTTATAGAAAATGTCTCAGAAAGACCCCCCCAAAAAATCTTATCTCTTTGTTGAAGAGATGGCTCAGTGGTTCACTGACTGCTCTTGAAGAGGACCTGGGTTCCATTCCCAACACCCACCTGGCAGCTAACAACCCTCCTTAACTCCAGTTCCGGGAAGTCTGATGCCCTCTTCTGGCCTACTTCCATACTGCACAAACAAGGATTTCCTTACATACTCCCCATAAAACACTCACACACATAAAATAATTAAATAAATGTTTTAAATAGAATCTTAGCTTGATAGGTGTGGTGGCACATGCCTATGCCTATAGTCCCAGCACTCAAAAGGCAGAGGCAGATGGATCTCTGTGAGTTTGAAGGTAGCATGGTCTACACAATGAATTCCAGGCCAGCCCAGGCTATATAGTAAAATTCTACTTCAAACAAACAAACAAAAAAAATCTATTAATAGTTTTCTTAACATCAAATTATTCCTGCATATCTAAAGCCTATTTGGTGACTGATTTTGGGGAGGGGGATGTTTTGGGGGTTATTTTGTGTGTGATTTTTTGATACAAGGTTTCTCTGCAGTCCTAGATGGCCTAGAATTCACTGTATCGATCAGGCTGGGCCTTGAACTCACAGAGATCCACCTGCCTCTGCCTGCTAGGATTAAAGTTGTGTGCCACCGAAACGGGCTCTGGTGATTGAATTTCAAAGATAACACTACAGTTTATATATTTACTACTTTTAAAAAAAAAATTTTTTTTTCTCCCTTTAGTCCCATCTGGCCTTAAACTCACAGAGATCCACCTGCCTCTGCTTCCTGAATCCTGAGATTAAAGGTGTATGCCACCATGCCTGGCCTCCAAAATAATTTTTTAATCTAATCTCTTCACTAACATTGCACTTTACCTTTGTGACTTCAATCTCAAAACCAGAAAGTCTTAATTTTGTACAATCTATTACCATTTTTTTATCACTGTCTGTGCGTGAATATTGTATGTCCATGGATGCGAGTGTGCCAGCTGCACGGAACACCAGAAGAGAACATCAGAGCCTTAGGGAACTCAAGTTTTGGTCAGCTGTCAGCTGCCCTGTAAGTGCTGGGAATCCGGGTCCTCTGCAAAGGCAGGCAGTGCTTTCACTGCTGAGCCCTCTCTCTAGCTCCACAATGTATTACTTTTATAATCCAAAAAGATATTTTTAAAACCCTGAAAACTGCCAGGCATGGTGGCACACGCCTTTAATCCCAGCACTCAGTAGCCAGAAGCAGGCGGATCTATCTGAGTTTCAGGCCCACCTGGTCTGCATAGGGAGTTCCAGGCCAGCTGTGGCGTACCGTCTATATCAAAAAAAAAAAAAAAAAAAAGAAAGAAAGAAACCTGAAAATTATAACAATTCTCTAGATTCCTACCCTTTTTTGGTTTATTTTTATTTTCTGTGAGTACTTTACCTGTATGGAAGTATACTGCCCATGGAGGCCAGAAGAGGACATCCACATCCCCTGGAACTGGTGTTACAGATGGTTACAACACGTAGGTGCTGAGAACCAAACCTGGGTCCTTGGCAAGAGCAGCCAATGTTCTTAACTACTGAGCTGTCTCTTTTAGCTCCTAATTTCTACTTCTTAAATTTCATTATTATTGTGTGTGCATGCATGTGTATGGAAAGGGTGGATGTGTATCACTGTATGTATGGAGGTCAGAAGACAACTCTGTGGTCAGTTCTTTCCTTCCACCTTTACATGAGTTCTGGGGATAGAACTCAGGTCATCAGGCTTGCACTGCAAGGACTTTTACTAGCTGAGAAAGAGTCTCTCTGTAACCCTAGCTAGCCTAGAGCTCCCTATGTCACTAGGCTGGCTTCAATCTCAAAAAAAATCCAAGATCTGGGATTAAAAGCCTGGGCCACCACATCCTGTTGGCCCTATTTTTTTTTTTTTTTTGGTCTTTTCGAGACAGGGTCTCCCTGTAGCCCCGGCTGTCCTGGAACTCGCTCTGTAGACCAGGTTGGCATTGAACTCACAAAGATCCGCCTGCCTCTGCCTCCCAAGTGCTAGGATTAAAGGAGTGTGCCACCACGCCCGGCTGGCCCTACTTTTTAAGTATTTGCTTTTCCTTCTGAATCCAGGACTGTGACTATAAAGTCTTGGTAAGTGAATTTCCCACGCCCCCTGACACTCTGCAGTATAGATTCTGAATCCAGGACTGTAAATATAAAGTTTGCACAGTAAGTCAATTTCCCACACCCCCTAACACTCTGCAGTACAAATAGTAAACTGTTGAGACATCACTGAAAAGCTGCAAATTCCCCTTGTAAAATCAGTGCATTTCCACTATCAGTAGTTCTCTCTTCAAAATCATCTGACCCCATTTCTCATTTTATTATCTTAGAGAATAACTGTCACCTCTTCAGAGAAGTCCTTACCCAAATATCAATTAGCCACTTTCTCCATATATCATCTCTATCCCCAAATTGCTTTTCATTGCCCTTGTGAAATATCCCAGTGCCTAAAAAAAAGTAGCTTATATTTTATCCATAATAAATAGCAGACTGACATCTGTTAAAAGAACAAATGAATGGATCTGTAATTTGAACAGTTACTCCCAAACACTTTTTCTCACATGGGTGCCAGAGCACCTTCAATACCCACTAAAGGTACTGTCTTCTTCTGACCTTCCATAGACTACAACTACCCCATACCAAATAACCACTAGTCAACAACAACTGGGTAAAGTCACTGCTTTAACAGATTCTTTCCTTCATGGTAAGTTCTTCTGGCTAGAAGTGCCTATCAACTTTGATCCTCTTTTTCATCATGTACATATTTTTTTTTTAAATTGTCTTTATAAAGTTTGGTGCACCAGAGTTTGGGGCATATATATATACATGATTGTGAAATCTTCTTGGTGAATTGTTCCTTTGATAAAGATGTAATGGCCTTCTTTGTCTCTTCTGATTTCTTTTACTTTGAAGTCTATTTTGTCTGATATTAAAATAGCAACACCTGCTTTCTTTTTGGTACCATTTGCTTGGAATATTTTTTTCCATCCTTTCACTTTAAGGTGGTGTCTGTCCTTGAAGGTAAGATGTGTTTCTTGTAGACAGCATATGGATGGATTCTGTTTCCTAATCCAATCTCCAAGTCTATGTCTTTTGATTGGGGAATTTAGTCCATTAATATTTAAGGTTATGACTGATAGGTCTGTGTTGCTTCCTTTTGCCTTGTTATCCACTTGCAATTTGGGTTTAGGTTTCTATTTCTGCAGTTATGCTTTTATTGATTTATCTTTCTAGGTGCCTGGGGATGGTTGCTCCTTTCTTCTGTTCTTTGAATTTCTTCCAGTATTCTCTGAAGGGTTGGTCTTCCGGACATGTATTCTTTCAACTTGTTTATGTCATGGAAGGTTTTTCTCTCTCCTTCAATAATAATCTTCATTTTTGCTGGGTATAGTAACCTGGGTTGGCATCTATTGTCCTTTAACACTGGAAATGCTTTGCTCCAGGTTCTTTTTGCTTTCATAGTTTGCATTGGGAAGTCAGGGTAATTCTGACCCCTTATAGGTCACTTGTTGTTTTTCTCTTGTGGCTTTAAGGATTTTGTCTTTGTTTTGGGTGTCTAGCATTTTAACTATGATATGGCGTGGAGAATTTCTTTTCAAGATTCTGTTTGGAGTTCTATGTGCTTCTTGTATTTGTATTGGTTTGTCTTTTTTAAGTTTGGGGAAGTTTTCATCTATTATTCTGTTGAAGATCTGATCAATACCATTCTCTTGGGATTCTTCTCCTTCCTCTACTCCTATGATGCAGAGGTTCCATCTTTTCATAGTGTCCCACAGTTCCTGGTTGTTCCACTTTTGTGTATTTTTAAATTTTTCATAATCCTTCCTTGAGGTTTTTAGTTGTTCTGCGTTATCTTCCAGGTCTGATATTCTTTGTTCTGCTTCCTCCATTCTGCTTCTGAGGCTTTTTCCACTCCTTTCCTCTTGATTGTATGAGTATTTGATTTCCTTTTTCATTTCTTCTTCTGATTTCTTTAGTATTTCTGCTTCTTTTTGGAGCTTCTCAATCTCTTCCTGTAGCTCTTTGCTTCACTGGTTGGTTTCCTTATCTTTTTCATAATGGGATCTTTTCAGTGTTTCTACTTCCTTGCAGAGTTTGTCATTCTCTCTCTCTAGGTCCTTCCTGAGTTCTTTATTCTCTTTTTTTAGTTCTTTGATTTGCTCTTAATAATGTTGCGGTTATTTAAATATGTTCCCAATTGTGTTTCTGATACCTGTGCCCTGGGCCATCCCCATGGGAATCCCACTGTAGGAATCTTCCATAGGGTTGGTAGAGACTGATGCGGGATTATCCTGCCCCTTTCCTGTGTTGTCTCTTCTTCATGTTCCTGGCATATGAGCTTCTCCTTGCCTGTATTCCAATGTAGGTCCTAAATGCCTCTTCACTGTGTTGAAGACCTGCTTTGCTTGTCTCCTTCAGATGCCTTGATAATCTCAGTTGGGGGGGGGGGACAGGACGGGACACTACCGACTGTGCGTGGGCTCTTTAGCCAGCGCTGGCACCTGGGCTTACCTGAGCTGCTCTCGGGTGATCTCCTTTATTTATTCTTTATGTGTATGAATGCACTGTCTGCATGCAGGTCTGTGTACCCTTGTCGTGCAATGCCACGGCGATCAGATCAGAAGAGGGCATCAGATTCCCCTGGAACTGGAGTTAAATACGGCTCTCAGCTGCCATGTGGGCAGAGGATTGAACCAGGGTCCTCTGCAAGAGCAGTCAGTGCTCTTAACCACTAGGCCATCTCTCCAGCCCCTATACTATGTTTTTTATCAGCCCAAGATATTCTGCCTACTGTTAGTGACAGCCCTCCTCACATGATAAAATAGCAACATAACAAAGCAATAGGATAAAGGAAAGTCGTTTGTAAATGAAGCAGCCTTTGCTCTGGGTGACACAGCAGGGGAGGAAATGTCCTGAGTCCTTGACCTCTGGTTAATCACACCACGAGGTGATCATACAGAAAGTGAATCTTAAGAAGACAACGTAGAAAAAAAAAAAGAAGACAATGTAGAAGTTGACATGTTTTACTGTGGCATACAGAAAGTGAATCTTAAGAAGACAACGTAGAAAAAAAAAAGAAGACAATGTAGAAGTTGACATGTTTTACTGTGGCACCTTCTTCTAATAGACTCTGAACCAGTTTTAGAATCAGTTTTAAAGTACAAAGGGAACATGCATAGAGTTAGCATAGCAACTGACAAAATAAAGGAATACCTTCATTTTATCCCAGCAGATCTGTATCTTGCAGGACTGAATAGACATAAAGCAAGCAAGAAAAAGAATTTGGCCAGACATGGTGGTCCATGTCTTTAACGCCAGCATCTGAAGGTAGAGGCAAGCCGATCTCTGAGTTCTAGGACAGCCTGGTCTACACAGTAAGTTCCAGGCCAGCAAGGAATATCTAGTGAAAAGGAAAGAGAGAAAGAGAAAGAGAAAGAAAGAGAGAAAGAAAGAGAGAAAGAGAGAGAGAGAGAGAGAGAGAGAGAGAGAGAGAGAGAGAGAGAGAGAGAGAGAGAAATAATCCAGACGGAAAAGCACACAGCACTGCCTGGACCCTCCTCAAACAAGCCACTACACCATTATCCTCGTACCAAACCCCAGTGACAGCAGCATCTTCACAGAAGCAGAATAGACAGACTTTCATAATACAGAACTGTCCATTTCTCACGTTATCTCTAACCAAATATATACACATGACAGCACTATTATTTGCTTCGTTCCAATACTCATTCTTTTAATGAATAGTGGGAATAGAAGCTAGAACCAGAAAACAAAAACAAAAAAAAACCCTACATTTTCACCGGGCGTGGTGGCGCACACCTTTAATCCTAGCACTTGGGAGGCAGAGATAGGCGGATCTTTGTGAGTTCAAGGCCAGCCTGATCTACAAGGTGAGGAGCTCCAGGACAGCTGGGGCTACAGGGAGACCCTGTCTCGAAAAGACAAAAAAAAGAAAAAAAAAAGATCTGTATTTTCTTCTCCCATTTCTAATTCTTCAGGGTTCTCTGTAAAAAGAAAATGACCAAATATGCTAAATATTCTAAATCGTACATGTAAAAAATTTTTAAAACTTGATTAATTACAAAAAATAATTGTGTATGGGGCTGGAGAGATGGCTCAGAAGCTAAGAGCGCCGAATGCTCTTGGAGAGAACCTGGATTCCTTTCCCAGCACCCACATGGGGGCTAAGAACCACCTTTAAGCCGGGCGTAGTGGCGCGGGCCTTTAATCCGACCACTGAGAGGCAGAGGTGGGTGGATCTCTGTGAGTTCAAGGCCAGCCTGGTCTACATAGTGAGTTCCAGGCCAGCTGGGGCTATAGGGAGACCCTGTCTCAAAAAGACAAAAAAGACAAAAAACAAAAACAAAAAAAACCCGTGTATATTAGATTAAAATATGATGGATCACAACCCTGAATTAGATCCTAAGAGAATAATGAAGAAATAATGATGACAAGGAAAGCAAATACAAACTTCTAAGAGGAATGTAGTTTAGATATTCAGATACAATGTATTCCTCATGCTCTCTAATCCAAGAGAATGGATATTATCAGGGACATAAATTTATCTCAACTAATAGAACATCACTCTTCTTTCCTCCTCCAAGACCATTCTAACATATGCATCTTCCATCAATTCAGGTGAGCTTTCTCAACCTATTTGTACATTTTATGAGGATACATGACTTGATTATGTACAATTTTATGCATTCTACATGTTTACTCTCAAATACCTGTTTCTCATTTACTTCAAAATTAATTCATGAGTTGATTTCTATCAAAAAACAGAAATGTAGTATATGAGGTGCTAACCTCTACTCCACTGCTGGAAATCTCCAAAACAGAGCCCCCACTGCCAGCCACTGCAGATGTCATTGTGTATTCCCTGAAGAAGCTTCCAATGCTAGGCATCAATGTAATTAAGGCTCGGAGGTGACTTCGAGGATTATATGTTTCATTATCGGGTTTTACAAGTCAATAGAGATGGAGTAGAGGAGAGATCCAGAAATCCTGTCTTCCAAAGACGATTACCAGAGGGCCTAAAAAGAGGAACAATTTCAACAGTTACTAAAATCTACATAGCAAAGACATAAAGCAATCTAATGTTTAATATCGCTTTAACTAAGAAAAAGGATATAGGCTTCTACTTCTGCATCAAAAGGCAGTAAATATCACTGTAGTTAGGAGTTTAATATTTGAGCTCATTCATTAACCCCTGAATAAGTTCTTACCAAACTATTGTATATAGGTGTTATTACATCATAGGAGACAAAATGTTAGAACTTTCTCCCTTCATGAAGATGTCATTTTTTCCTGAGGTAGTTTAATAGAATTTAATCTGGGCTGGAGAGATGGCTCAGTGGTTAAAAACACCTCTTGCTCTTGACAGAAAACTTGAGTTTCATTCTAGCACCCAAATCAGGAGGCTCACAACTGCCTGCAAATACAGCTCCACCACCCTGTTTGGGCCTCCAAGGGCACCTGCACACACAGACACGTACACATAATTAAAAATAAAATTAGAGGGCTGGAGAGATGGCTGAGCAGTTAAGAGCACCGACTGCTCTTGCAGAGGACCTGGGTTTGATTCCCAGCATCCACATGGTAGCTAAGAACCGCCTTTAAGTCCAGTTCCAGGGGACTCTGATGCCCTCTTCTGACCTCCACAGCATTGCACAACATGGGTGCACAAACCTACATGCAGACAGTACATTCATACACATAAAAAATAAAAAATTAAATTAAACCTTTTAAAAAATCTTTTATGCACCAAACATATAAAATATGAGTTCCCAGCAATCAGTCACAGCTGTTAGGCATGTGCAGACAGCACCTTCACCACAGAGCCGTCTCCCCAGCCGCAAGTCACCTCCTACCCAATCTTGTCTCCTGTAGAGATCTTGTAGAGATCATCTGGATTAATGCCTACTATCTGGATTTGTATACTATATATTTCATAGAGAGAAAAGTACAAAGTTTTTGACAGGATTTTTTTAATGTCAAAATTAAAGAATGCAGAAAATTTAAGCATATTTAATGAAATCTATACTTCTAATAAATCGTTTAATTAATGCATTCATACTAATTTTGACTGCCATCATACAGAATTGGAGTAATAAGGAATTTCTGTCAACAATTATCTTTAATTAAATACTTGAAAAAAAGAACTTTCATCTTTCAACCTAAGAATGATTTAATAATTTTAGTATCTCTTTGCGGCCTATAAACCTAAAATTGAATAGGAAGCGCTTATATCTTAAGACTTAAGAAAAATCCACAATCATATCACATTAAAAAGTTTCCTGTTACCACATAAAGTAGTGACTATTTATAATCTGTTTTGTAAACATATATAAATAGAAATAAATTTTACTTACAATTTGAATGTTAAGTAGTATAAGCATCCTTCACTATTTCCACAACTTGGCAAGTGCTAAAAATCTAAACCAGCAGTTCTTTGGAACTACTAGTGAAAGGGGTGGAAAAAGAGAGTATTAATATATTTCTATTTTTTTTTAATTTTCCCCTAAATGGGTATGATTCATAAAGTAAATGCTTATTTAAACAAATTATCTCCAAAGCCTAACAGCACACATTTACATAAACATAATTATTTCTAGATGACTAAGGAATTTTAAATATATCTATATTTGCGTGTGTGTGTGTGTGTGTGTGTGTGTGTGTGTGTGTTTTGACTTTTCCAGACAGGGTCTCCTAAAGCCCCAGTTGGCCTGGAACTTGCTATATAGATCAGGCTGGCCTTGAACTGAGAGATCTGTCTGTCTCTGCTGGGATTAAAGGCATGGTACACTGCCACGCCCAGCTCAACCTTGCAATTTTAATTACCATCAAATAACAATAAGCAAAGTCAGACCCAACACACAAGGCCTATGTTCCATATTATAGCATGTATTCTAATTAACCAAAATGTTGGAGGGTTTTGGGGGTTTTTTTTTGGTTGGTCTTTTTGAGACAGGGTCTCCCTGCAGACCCAGCTGTCCTGGAAAACTCTATGTAGACCAGGCTGGCCTTGAACTCACAGAGAGCCTCCTGCGCCTCCTGCCTCTGCCTCTGCCTCCCAAGTGCTATGATTAAAGGCATGCACCACTACACCTGGTCTAAAATATTTTTAACGAATGGTGGCAGTTTAACCCCTGTCCAGGAGTATGAAATATTACTTTAAAAAAAGAAAACCTAGGCTGGACATGGTAGCACACTGCTGTATTCTCAGCACTGAGGCAGAGGAAGACAGATCTGTGAGTTCAAGGCCAGCCCTATCTATTATATAGAGAATTCCAGGCCAGCCAGGGCTACATACTGAAATCTTGTCTCAAAAAAAAAAAAAGAGAGAAAGAAAACTAATCCCAAAAGTACTATAAATAAATGTTAATGATATATGATTATTAGCAATCTCCCCCCCCACAAATCGAGTAAGTACACAAACACCTGCCCCAAATTTTCCCTCCTTTCAAAGGCTAATCTGTCGGCTCATATGCACTGCAATAGAGGCCTTGCTGCATCAACTGTTCTGGTTTTTTTAACGTTTATTATTATTATTTTTTTTTTTATTTCAGTATGTATATCAATGTACTGTCTGCATGCAGGTTTGTGCACCCGTGTCGTGCAATGCCGCGGAGGTCAGAAGGGGGTCTCGGATTCCCCTGGAACTGGAGTTCTCCTGGAACTGGAGTTTCAGACGGCTCTCGGCCGCCATGTGGGTGCTGGGGATCGAACCCGGGTCCTCTGCAAGAGCGGTCGGCGCTCTTAACCACTAGGCCATCTCTCCAGCCCCCCGTTTATTATTTTTTAAAAAAACATTTTTTTTTATTTTTGTATGTGCATGAATGTACTGTCTGCATGCAGGTTTGTGCACCTGTGTCATGCAATGCCACGGAGGTCAGAAGAGGGTGTCAGATTCCCCTGGAACTGGAGTTCTCCTGGAATTGGAGTTACAGACGGTTCTCAGCCGCCATGTGGATGCTGGGGATCGAACCCGGGTCCTCTGCAAGAGCAATCGGTGCTCTTAACTGCTACCCTCCAGCCCCAACACTTTATTATTTTTATGTATATGAGTGCACTGCCTGCATGTGTGTAAGTGCACCATCACGCAGAGCAGGTGCAGTCAGAGGAAGGCATCCGGTTCCCCTGAACTGGAGTTACAGATGGTTGTTAGCCATGCAGTGCTGGGAATTGAACTCAGGTCCTCTGCAAGAGAAGGTGCTCTTTATGGCTGACCCATCTCTCCAGCCCCAATTATTGTTTGCTCTTGTCTCCTTCCCCTCAAAATACACATGTACATACGTACATACATACATACATACATACATAATTTATTTTGGTCTTTTCAAGATAGGGTTTCCCTGTCTGTAGACCAGGCTGGCCTCTAACTCAGAGATCCACCTGCCTCTGCCTCCAGAGTGCTGGGATTAAAGGCATGCGCCACCACGCTCGGCTTCAAAATTCAAAATACAAACATTTCTAAGACCCTCTCGGTCTTAATGGAAGTCTTCTTCCCTGCTCCAGTTACTACTACTCTCACAGAAAGTTCCAGAAAAATAATCTTTTTATGTGTCTCCACTTCCTAATTCCCCTAATTTCCTGTGTTCAGAAGCTATCATCCATCTGTACAAAACTGTAATTTTTACTGCATTCTGCTCGAGTCCATTTCTGTTTTCACAAGACTTGGCACGTCTAGAGCTTTTCTCACTGCTTATCACTACCCACCAGAACTCAATCTTGAATTCTCTTCTCCTTCTCTTACTCCTTTTTCAATTTCCATTTGCCAACTTAAGATTTTCAAAGGCAAGAATACAAATAGAAACCTATACATCAGAATCTAAATATTTTCAAGTTATAAATCAAGCTAACATACTATTAATTATTATTTCTACTCATCTTCACAAGAATAGTTTATAAAAATCTTAATGGCCACATTCTGATTCAAATACTCAGGTAAACTCCCTCAAGTTCTATCATGCCATGAAAAGCAATATCCAGCCCCCTGGCCTTCAACCTACCCTCTTTCTCTTTCATCTCTATTACAGGGTTCTAACATATCCAAGCTCTGGTCACACCAGCAAACAACTGTTTCTCAATTCATCCTTTAGACCTAGCAAGTCCATGCATAGGTACAGTCAAGAGAAGACAGAATTAGGAAAGATATCTATGAATGAACATGCATACACAGACAGAGAATTCTAGACTCCTACTATTCAGATCAAGAAAGAGACCATGTAGATGACTCCCTTTGACTCAACATCTTTTTTTTTTTTTTAATTTATTTATTTCCGTATGTATATGAATGTATTGTTTGCATGCGAGTCTGTGCACCCGTGACGTGCAATGCCGCGGAGGTCAGAAGAGGGCGTCGGACTCCCCTGGAACTGGAGTGCTCCTGGAATTGGAGTTTCAGACGGCTCTCGGCCGCCATGTGGGTGCTGGGGATCGAACCCGGGTCTTCTGCAAGAGCGGTCGGCGCTCTTAACCGCTAGGCCATCGCTCCAGCCCTGACTCAACATCTTAACCCTACAGGGAAGGATGTTATATATAATAGAGAAAGACCTGAAAGGATCTCCAAAGTACACAGCACACTTCTCAACTAGTTAAGGCTATGGACGGTGCTGCTCTCTGGTCAATCCTTACACGAAGAACACTGTTCCCAGTCCTATCCAGTCTGATCTCATTCTTTTCTGACTCTTCTCATTCTCTAAGATGCGATATCAACTCATATAATTTTAATCAAATCTCTCATGAGCTACAACCAGTCAGACACATCCTTACCTCTACTACCTTCTGAATTTAGTATAAATAGTAAGAAAATAAATAATAAATATTAGGTATCTATTCCAGGATAACCCAGAAACTCTACTCATGAATTCAATTATTCAATGAATGTTAAGATTGTTATATGTTAGCCTAATTTTAGGTGTCGGGAATAAAGCGATAAAAGGAAAAAAAATGAAATAATTTTGAAACTACTAATCTAATGTATACAGTTTAGAAAACTTCAGTTCAAGGCCAGCCTGGTCTACAGAGTGAGTTCCAGGACAGCTGGGATTACAGGGAGACCCTGTCTCGAAAAGACCAAAAAAAAAATTAAACTTCAGTTCATTGCTCAGGTCTATAAATAAAATAATTTTGGCAATAAGAGGATTAATGATTGATTTAATATGTTTTACAGATATACTAGAAATAAACTTTTAATATGGAACACACCAGAACACACCTTAGAACTGGAAAGGCTAATAATTTGAAAGTTGAGTGATACAACTTGACAATCATAAAAATTATCTTCATTTCAAGAGTCTCATTGCATGGCTAGCAATATTATCAAACTCTCACTGACTCATGTGGGTATTCACACACACTCTGGTCACAGGCTATGGAGAAGTCAAGCTGCTGCTACCCTTCCTCCGTGCTGACTAGCTAGCCTTCCTCCGTGCTGACTAGCTAGCCTTCCTCCGTGCTGACTAGCTAGCCTTCCTCCGTGCTGACTAGCTTTCAGTGCTGTAAAGTGCTGTGCAGCTGCTGGGAAGGAAAGTCATCAACACTCACCCAGAATTCTGGGAGTCACAATAATGACCAGCCTGGCAAAGATATGTCCGTAGTGGAATAATGGCATGAATATTTTGAGGTTAACCAACTGCCCCCCACCCCTACCAAAGGAGTTAAAGAGCTGATGGCTCCTGCAGGAGAGGAAAGCCGTTTTCTTTAAGGTACAGCCTTGGCAGGTCAGCCATTCTCCCACAGAGGCCCACACTATGCATGTATGGGCAGCACAAACTGTATTTAATGGGTTAAAAAAAAAAAAAAACTTGGGGGACTGGAGAGACAGCCTAGCGGTTAAGAGCACCGACGCTCTTGCAGAGGACCCGGGTTCGATCCCCAGCACCCACATGGCAGCTAAGAACCGTCTGTAACTCCAATTCCAGGAGAACTCCCGTACCAGGGGAATCCGAGACCCTCTTCTGACCTCCGCGGCATTGCACGACACGGGTGCACAGACTTGCATGCAGACAGTACATTCATACACATACAAAGATAAATAATAATAATAAAAAAAATTAAAAAAAAAACTTTAATTCCAGCACTCAGGAGGCAGAAGCAGGCAGATCTCTGCAAGTTCTAGGCCAGTCTAGTTTACAAAGCAAGTTCTATGCCAGCTGGGGCTACAGGGAGACCATGTCTCAAAAAAACACATGAAGTTGGGAGGAGGGTTGGGGGAAATGGAGGTTGGATTTGGGAGAAGTTAATGGGAGGAGTTAGAGGGTAGAATAAGGATAAATATGATCAAAATACACTGGACGCACGTATGGAAGTCTACCACACCAAAAATGATACAGGTGTTTGGGTATTTAGTCTTATATACACATTATCATGTATATATGTATATACAGTATACACACACAACACAGCCAAGAAATTGAACTTTATTTGTGACTTCATCTAAATTCTGTTGAAGATACCTTTTTTCATGTTATTTGTTTTTGTATTTTTGAGACAGGGTCTCCCTTTAGTCCCAGCTGGCCTGGAGCTCGCTCAGTAGATCAGGCTGGCCTTGAACTCACAGAGATCCGCCTGCCTCTGCCTCCTGGGTGCTGAGATTAAAGGCATGCACCACCACACCGGGCGTATTTTTATGAATATAAGCATTTTACCTATGTAAGTATATAGTGCCCATGGAAGCCAGAGAGGGCATTAGATCCCCTGGAACAAGAATTAAAGATAGTTGTTACTGATATGTAGGCCTAGGAATTGAACTTGGTTCCCTGCAAGAGCAACCAGTGCTTTTAACCGCTGAGCCAGCTCTCCAGACCCTGTCTTGCTTTCCTTAACCGCTGAGCCAGCTCTCCAGACCCTGTCTTGCTTTCCTTAACCGCTGAGCCAGCTCTCCAGACCCTGTTTAAGGTATGTGAGGCTGGAGAGATGGCTCAGTGGTTAAGAGCACTGGCTGTTCTTGCAGAGGATCTGGGTTTGGTTCCCAGCACCCATGTGATGGCTCATAGCCATCAATAACTCCAGTTCCAAGGGATCTGACACCTTCTTCTGGCCTGAAGGCTCCAGGCACCCATGTAGTGCACCTATACACATGTAGACATAACACTTATACACACAAAAATACACAAAAGTTTTAGCTGGGTGTGGTGGTGCACACCTTTAATACCAGCACTTGTGGGTTGGTCTCTGTGAGTTCAAGGCCAGCCTAGCCAACTGGGGCTACTGGGAGACCCTGTGTCATAAAGACCAAAAACTAAAAGGGCTTTTTTTTAAGGATCTTGATGTAGGCTGAAGAGTCGGTGGTTAAAGAGGTTATACTGCTCTTGCAGAAGATCTGAGGTTGATCTCTACCACCCATGTTAGTTGGCTCCCAACCACCTGTAACTCCAGCTCCAACCATCCTTGGGCACCTGCACTCTAAACATGCTCATTCTCACACACACACACACACACACACACACACACACACACACGATAGATGATAGATAGATAGATAGATAGATAGATAGATAGATAGATAGATAGATAGATAGATGATAGATAGATGACAGACAGCTTGATGTTTTTCTTACCAGGCATGTTTTTTTTTTTTTACAAGTCTTCAATCAAAGCACATGACTTACCACCTCAGAAGCATAACTTAATCAATAATGACTTTCTCAGCCTGTTTAGTGGTGCAAAAAGCCTAACAGGGAAGTATCATATAAAAGCGTAACATATAAAAGCACTCTGAGACAGGAGTGGTGGCGCATGCCTTTAATCCAAACACTTGGGAGGCAGAGGCAGGAGGATCTTTGTGCATTTAAGGCCAGCCTGGTCTACAAGCGGGAGTTCCAGAACAGCAGGAGCTACAAGGAGACCCTGTTTCAAAAAGACAAATAAATAAATAAATAAATAAATAAATAAATAAATAAAAGCACTCTGAATACGATGCTAGAGAGACGGCTCAGTGGTTAGGGCACCCACTCTTCCTCTAGAGGACTTGAGTTCAGTTCCCAGCACAGGCAGCTCCAGCCCCAGGGTTCTGACATAGACTCTGGGCACCCACACACATACAGCATACTATCACACAGACACACGTGTAAATAAAAAATGACTTTTTTTTTTTTTGTATTTTTGAGACAGGCTTTCCCTTTAGTCCCAACTTGGCCTGGAGCTCGCTCTGTAAACCATGCTGGCCTTGAACTCACAGAGATCAGCCTGCCTCTGCCTCCGCCTCCCGAGTGCTGGGATTAAAGGTGTGTGCGACTACACCAGGTTAAAATAACTATTTTTAAATTACTCAGGGGCTGGAGAGGTGGCTTGGTAGCTAGCTAAGAGCACTAGCTGCTCTTCCAGAGGACCTGGGTTCAATTCCTAGCACCTACATGGTAGCCTCTTCAGGCACTGCATACATGATTGCACTTAGATACATGCAGGCAAAACACTCGGACACACACAAAAAAAAGCAGGTAGGGACTGGTTGCCTCAGCAAGGCTGACTGTTGATCCTTTAATCCAGCTGTCTTTGGCTTGATTGGCTTTTGTGGCTGTGGGGGCGGAGTTATCCTCCGGTATTAAAGGTGGGGTTGTGTGACTCTTGAGATATGTGGACAACATGTACAAGTCCCTCTGCACATCTCCTTCCCCTAAAGAGTCACACAGGGGTTGCTCCCCCAACAATAATGAGTCCCGTGTTTCCCCCTGGGGAGGCCCACTAGGACTCAGCACCTATGGCTTACAGAGGATCACCAAGCTACTCTCTGCCCAGTGAGTAACAAAAATAGCAGAATCCTAGAAGGAAAGCAAATGTTTATCACAAACAATACTGTTTGCATGAACAGCCCAGGTACAATGAATTAATTACTGGGAATGCAGGGAGAGAGCTAGGTACCCAGATGCCAATCTTGTAAGCAGACCTTCTAGAGGATAGCCTTTCTCAGACCTACGTGGACACAGTAAGTTATTTAACTTCTTCCGGTCTCAGACTCATTTGTAAAAAGGGAAAAAAAAAAAAAAGGTACAAATGAGTTTGTAAGTACACAAGTGTTCTGCCACAAACAGCTCTCAAGGCACCGCTCCCCAGCACAGTAGTAGTAGTCACTCGATGGCTACGATGAGGAAGAGTATACAGACCGGGAAAGACCAGGCGTAGTCAAGAACACCTTTAATCCCAGCACTTGGGAGGCAGAGGCAGCCAGATCTCCATGAGTTTAAGGCCAGCCTGGTCTACACAGAAAATTCCAGGAGAGCTGGGAATACAGGGAGACCCTGTCTCAAAAAGACCAATTAATTGGGGCTGGAGAGATGGCCTAGTGGTTAAGAACGCTGACTGCTCTTGCAGAGGACCCGGGTTCGATCCCCAGCACCCACATGGCGGCTGAGAACCGTCTTCGACTCCAGTCTCAGGGGAATCAGACACCCTCTTCTGACCTTCGCAGCACTGCATGACACGGGTGCATAGACCTACATGCAGACAGTACATTCATACACATAAAAAAATAAAAATAAATAAAAAAAGACCAATTAATTAATTAAAATATCTTCCAAATCAGAGGATAGCTAAGGTGATTTAATGTATCTATTTCAAGCATCTGACTTCCTTATACAAGGGTAAATTTTGAATATGAAATATTTACACATAATATTAAAATGGGAAAGACTAGAAGTTACGGTTCTCTATAAAAAAATATATATTTTTTTGGTGTTTTTGAGCTAGCTTTAAAAGTGTGCAATACCATGCCTGGCTATTTTTTAATCCCAGCACTCAGGAGGCAGAGGTTGGAGGATCTCTGTGAATTCAAAGCCATCCTGGTCTATATAGTGAGTTCCAGGATAGCTGGAGCTACAGGGAGACCCTGTCTCAAAAAGATTAAAAAAAAAAAAAAAGTTCTTTTTTCTAAATAACCAAATAGTGGTACTTTGAAAAAAGTATTTTCAAAATTTTTTTTTACATAAAGCTCTGAAAGACTACATTGTACACTGTCCAATCCAAAGTAATTGATTATGCCAAACAAAAATAACTTCAGTATTGGGACTGGAGAGATGGCCTAGCGGTTAAGAGCGGCGACTGCTCTTGCAGAGGACCTGGGTTCAACCCCAGCACCCACATGGCGGCTGAGAACCATCTTTGGCTCCAGTTCCAAGGGAATCTAACACCCTCTTCTGACCTCGTGGCACTGCACGACACGGGCGCACTGACCTACATGCAGACAGTACATTCATACACATACAAAATAAATTTAAAAATTAAAAAAATATCGATTGATTTAAAAAAAAAAGAGAGAAGAAAATGGCTCTCACATGCGCCCTCAGGCCAATCTGATGGAGAAAATTCCTGAACTGAGGCTCCGGCTTCCCAGGTGACTCGAGTTTATGTCCAGCTGACAAAAACTAAGTAGCACAGTAAAGACACAAACGGGAATCTTAAAAGCAGAAAGAGTACAACAACTTATCACAAAAGAGAGACCAAAAAAAAAAAAAAAAAGAGAGACCAGAAGGTAGCAGATGACATAATCAAAGTGCTGAAAGAAGGAAAAACAAACGAACAAACAAAACCTTTTGAGAACCACAAAACTCTATAGCCATAAGAGGTTGGAGAGATGGCTCAGCAGTTAAGAGCACCGACTGCTCTTGCAGAAGACCTGGGTTTGATTCCCAGCATCCACATGGCAGCTAACAATCTTCTGGTAACTCCAGTTCCAGGGGATCCACTGCCCTCTTCGGACCTCCTAGGGCACTGCATGACATGGGTCCTAGGGCACTTACATACATGTAGTCTCATACACATAAAATAAAAATAAAATATTAAAAAATAAACAACTCTGTATCCAGCAAAGCTATTCCTCAAAATTAAAACCAAAATAAAAATAGCCTCAAAAATTCAAAGACTGAGATAACTTACTGATAACAAAGGTGCCTTCCAGGAAATCCTAAAGGAATTTCTTTAAGCTGAACAAAATTCAAATCCATGAAGAGAAATGCATACAAATCCATACAAAAAAAAAAAAAAAAAAAAAGTCTTTTTGGAGACAGGGTCTCCCTGAAGACCCCAGCTGTCCTGGAACTCACTCTGTAGACCAGCCCTGCCTTGAACCTCAGAAAGAAATACTGCACGTGCTCCTGACCAGCCCGAAGTACTGGCTAGGATTAAAGTTGTGCGCCACCAAACCCGGCGTAATAAAAATTTTTTAAAAAGAAATTATACTTCGTGTCTTTGCAAAGTCCATGGAAGTATCCATGGTTGGGGTGTTAGCCACCATGTGGGGTTGCTGAGAAAAAAAAAAAATTTCAAATTCTCTTCTGCAAGAGCATAGTGCTCTTAACTGCTTAGTACCATCTCTCTAGTATCCCCCTTTTTTGTGGTATATTTTCCTTATTGTATACAATGTATTAGCTTGCATAATATTAAGGGCATCCATATTATGTTTTGCAGTGCCCAAGGAAGTCGTAGAAGAGGGTGTCAGGTAACCTGGAAAACTGGAAATTACAATTAAGACGGACGTGTGTAGCACCATTGGGTGCTAGGGGAAGGGGTTGTGAACCTGAGTCTTCTGCAAGAGGCAGAGCCAGTGCTTTTATGAAAAAAACCACTGGTGTATATGCCAACTTATCCAGCCCCTTTTTTTGTTTTGTTTTTTTTTTTTTTTTTTTTCTCTTTAGCCCCAGCTGACCTGGAATCCCCAGCTGACCTGGATCCCCAGCTGAAGACCTGGAACTAGTATGAGTAGACCTGCTTGACTCTGTCCTCCTGAGTGCGTTTGATTAAAGTGTAGGGCGCCACCACAATTGGAGATGTGAACGCGGAAGGCCAGCAGTGTAAGTTGGAACAAAATTCAAGAGTGGTGTTCAGATTTAAAATGCATCTGAATCCTGGAACTACTTTTTTTTGTGTTTATATTTCTTTTTTTTTTTTCTTACCTTCTAACACCCCCCCCATCTGGGCCTGCCTCCCTCCCCCAGCCACTCCCCCCCCCCTCCTCTGCCCGCCCTCCACTCCCTCCTCCTCTCTGTGGCATCCCTTCTTCTCTCAGTTCCCTGCTTCGTCGTCTGCTGCCTTTCCTGTCCTGTGCCTGTCCTGTCCTGTCTTGTCCGACTCTCTGTCTCTAGACTGGAGCTCAATATGTGACCCACATTGGCTTTGAAGTTCACATACTTTGTCCTGCCTCAGTCTGCTGAGTGCTGGGAATTCCAGTATGTGCCATCACACTCAGCAATATATGTTTCAATTTATTGCAATCTATTTCAGATTAAGAACAATTTAATTATAACATAGAAACTTGGTTTCAGTACAGCTGCAGTCTTTCCCTTCCTGTCTGTTAGTATATGATGTTCCTTGTTTTATGTGTTTGTTTTTTCTTTCTGTTGTTGTCTTGAATGGGATCGTAGTAGAGGACCCATCGGGTCAAGAGGAAGAAGCTCCGTGGACATCATGCGACTGTCCTAGATCGAGTGCCTCCCAAGCAGCTAGAAAGCCTGCAGCCATTTGCGTCCAAGCTCCATAATACATCGAAGGCCTCAGGAGTTGTGTTCACATTTTCAGTGTATGCCTTGTATTTTATTTATTTTTATTTATTTATTGTTTATTTTGGGTTCTGTAATGTGTATGGATATTGTACTGTTGCCTGCATAAGTTTGTGCACACCGCCCCGTAGTTGTGCGATGGCAGTCGAGGTGCCGCGGCGGAGGTCAGGAGAGAGTGGGTCTCGGATATACCCTAGGAAACTAGGAAACTGGATTCTGCCGACGTGGAGATTGGTGCAAGTGTTTCAAGATAGTGGGAACTGTGTTCATCAATCGTGCGGTTTTATTGGGAGTAAAACGCAGTTGTCTAGGCGTCGTATGCCTTCCGTGTACGTGCGAGTCTAGTAGACGGCGGGGGGTTGGTCGCTGTGTAATGTAACGACCTGGAGCGGAACGTGCTCATGTGTGGGGGGAGGGAGTGTCCTACACGTGGGCACCTCGGCCGGCCATGATGTGGGTGCTGGGATCGAAGCCCGGTCCTCTGTATCGAGCGTCCGGAGAGTGGCGCGAGGTGAGTGAGCCTGGGTTGGTAAGTCGCTCTAAAACCAGAGCTGGGGGGGCCTCGATCTCCAGCCTGGAGTTGTATGTGCCTTTAAATAATTTAAACAGGGACTTTATATTGTCAATGGCATATTGATGTGTTAAGAGGTAGGTTTTAGTATCTCTTTGTTTATTTTTTAGTTTTTTTTTTTTTGTTTTTTTTTAACTGGTTTTTTTTTTTTTTTGTAATGGATTTTGGTATGCTTTTTGGTGTTCTCTTCAGTTATCTGGAGTAGATAGAGGAGTGGAACATTGAGGATGTTGTGTTGTTCAGCTTAAAGAAATGGAGCCTTTAGGATGCCCCTGGAAGGGGGCAAAAAAAAACCATTTGTTATCTAGTTTTAATCTCAGGTCTTTGAATTTTTTTTTGAGGCTAATGTTTTGATGTTGGTTTAAATTTTGAGGATAGCTTTGGCTGGAATACAAGTTTGTTTTATTTTTTAATATTCTTTTTATGTTTTAATATTCTTATTTGTTGAGTGGACTACATGTTGTAAGTGGGTGCCCTAGGAAGAAGGGCCCTAAAGGACCGCATGTGTCTAGCAGGTGCCCCCTAGGAGGGTCCGAAGAGGGCAGTATGGATCCCCTGAACGCACATAAGGAGTTACCCAGGCCGAGAGATATAGTTTTAGCTGCGAGCAGATTGGTTGATGCTTTGGAATCAAACCGTAAGAAACCCAGACGTGCTTTCTACTTCTGCAGATGCATTCCTGGTGGCTCCGTAAACTGCTGATGCCCATCTCTCCAACCTCCTTAAGTGGCTATAGAGATTGTGTTGGGTGTCTCAAAAGTTTTGTTGTGTTTGTATGCGTGAAGGGAGGTTAGGAGCGAGGAAAGTTGGGAAAAGACAAAAGGGATTAACGACAGAGAGGGGGGGGGGGGGGGGGGGATAGGGAGAAGGAGTGTCAGGCGAAGTACAGTAAGTGATAAGGTGTGAGTGGAGATGGTGTGTGGAGGGAATTGTTTTTTATTTCCTTCTTTCATGTTTTTAGGATTGTTGTTCCTGCTTTTCAGGTAATTCATTATGCGAGTTTCATTCATCACAACATTCAGCTTTGAATTATGTAATCCACTGCTAGTCTGCTAAACCTTCTGTCTCCTCTGTTTTTTTTTGTTTTATGTGGTCCTCCTCTGTTGTGAGAAAGAAAAAAAGTTTGTTGTAACTCTATTCTTTCTGCTTTAGGTAAAGAGTGTCCGTTTGTGTCTTTAACTGTGCTACGGGATCTAGTATTTGGTGAGTGTCAGCTGGAGCATACAGCTCGAGTCGCCTGGGTAACAAGGAGACCCCAGGCAGCGATCAGTTGCAGATAAAGATAATGTGCCACCTCCATCGTATTGGCCTGAGAGAGGGGAGGGACGGCATGTGAGAGCCTTTTTTCTTCTCTCTTTTTGTTTTTAAAATTTTTTTTTTTTTTTATTGTTTTTAAATTTTTAAATTTATTTTGTATGTGTAAGTGATGTAAATGTCTGCAATGTAAGGGGAGGGGAAGTGGGGAGGTCCCAGTGGCGGCCCCGTGTCGTGCAGCGAGATGCCACGAGGTCAGAAGAGGGTGTTTTAGATTTCACCTTGGACTGACTCTGGAGCCAAGATGGTGGTTCTGCTAGTCCGCACAATGTGGTGTGCTGGGGTTGAACCCAAGGTCTCTGCAAGACGGGGGGCGGTGTAGAAAGTTTGTTTCGCCCGCCCTCTTAAAAACGCGAGGGAGGGGGTGAACCCCCCACAATGGAGAATAAAGAGGGGGAAAACCAGGCTAGGCCATTCTATCCAGTCCCAATACGGTAAGTTATTTTTGTTTGGGCATATATGAATCACTTACTGATTGGATTTGGACAGGTTAAAACAAATGTAGTCTTTTCAGTTTCAGAGCTTTTATTAGGTAACAAAAAATTTTGAAAGATATTTGGTTATCAAAGTACCGCACTATTTGTTTATTTATGTAAAGAGAACCTTGTAATTGTATTTGATGGGGTTGGTTTGATTGATGTTTAGATCGTTTTGACGACAGGGGTGCCGACCCGGTACTCCAGCATTAATCCTGGGAAAAGCCTGGAACTCACTATATAAGACAGGATTGGCTTTGGAATTCACAAGAGATCCTCCACAACCGTCTGCCGCCTGAGTGCTGGGATTAAAAAAATAGCCGTTAGGGCAAATGGTATTGCACACGTTTTAAGCTAGGCTCAAAAAAAACAAACCAAAAAAGTNTAGGTCAATTGTTTTTCATTGTGGCTTTAAGGATTTTGTTTTTTTTTTTTTTTTTTTTTTTTTTTTTTTTTTTTTTTTTGTGTGTGTGTGTGTAGAATTTCTTTTCTGATTTTTGGTGTTCTATGTGATTCTTGGATTTGTATTGGGTTTTGTCTCTTTTTAAGTTTGGGGAAGTTTTCATCTATTATCTGTTGAGATCTGCATCAATACCATTCTCTTGGGATTCTTCTCCTTCCTCTACTACTATGATGCAGATGGTTCCATCTTTTCATAGTGTCCCACAGTTCCTGGTTGTTCACTTTTGGTATTTTTAAATTTTTCATAATCCTTCCCTGAGGTTTTTAGTTGTTCTGCGTTATTTCCAGGTTGATATTCTTTGTTCTGCTTCCTTCCATTCTGCTATCTGAGGCTTTTTCCACTCCTTTCCCTCTTGATTGTATGAGTATTTGATTTACTTTTTCATTTTCTTCTTCTGATTTCTTAGTATTTCTGCTTCCTTTTAGAGCTTCTCAATTCTTCCTGTAGCTCTTTGCCTCCCTGGTTGGTTTCCTTATCTTTTTCAAAATTGGATCTTTTCAGTGTTTCTATTCCTTGCAGAGTTTGTCATTCTCTCTCTCTAGGTCCTTCCTGGTTCTTGATTCTCCTTTTTTTAGTTCTTTTGATTGCTCTTAATAATGTTGCGCGTTCTTTACATATGTTCCCCAATTGTGTTTCTGATGTCTATGTCCTGTGCCATCCCCAGTGGGATCCCCATGTAGGAATCTTCCATAGGGTGGTAGAGACTGATGCGGGATTATCCTGCACCCCTTCGTGTTGTCTCTTCTTTGTGTTCCTGGTAAATGAGCTTCTCCTTGCCTGTATTCCAATGTAGGTCCTAAATGCCTCTCTACTGTGTTGAATGAAGACTGCTTTTTTGTCTCCTTCAGATGCCTTGATAATCTCAGTTGGGGGGGGGGGGGGACAGGACGGGACACTACCGACTGTGCGTGGGCTCTTTAGCCAGCGCTGGCACCTGGGCTTACCTGAGCTGCTCTCGGGTGATATCCTTTATATTCTTTATGTGTATGAATGCACTGTCTGATGTAGGTTTGTGCAACCCTGTCGTGCAAAGCCACGGCGATCAGTCAGAAGAGGGCATTCAGATTCCCCTGGAACTGTAGTTAAATTCAGTACTCAACAGCCATGTGGGAGCAGGGAGAACCAGGGTCTAGAACAGCAGTCAGTGCTCTAACCCACTAGGCCATCTCTCCGCCCCTATACTATGTTTTTTATCAGCCCAAGATATTCTGCCTACTGTTAGTGACAGCCCTCCTCACATGATAAAATAGCAACATAACAAAGCAATAGGATAAAGGAAAGTCGTTTGTAAATGAAGCAGCCTTTGCTCTGGGTGACACAGCAGGGGAGGAAATGTCCTGAGTCCTTGACCTCTGGTTAATCACACCACGAGGTGATCATACAGAAAGTGAATCTTAAGAAGACAACGTAGAAAAAAAAAAGAAGACAATGTAGAAGTTGACATGTTTTACTGTGGCATACAGAAAGTGAATCTTAAGAAGACAACGTAGAAAAAAAAAAAGAAGACAATGGTAGGAGTTGACATGTTTTACTGCGGCACTTCTTTCTAATAGATCTGAACCAGTTTTAGAAAATCAGTTTAAAGTACAAAGGGAACATGCATAGAGTTAGCATAGCAACTGACAAAATAAAGGAATACCTTCATTTTATCCCAGCAGATCTGTATCTTGCAGGACTGAATAGACATAAAGCAAGCAAGAAAAAGAATTTGGCCAGACATGGTGGTCCATCGTCTTTAACGCAGATCTGAGGGAGGCAAGCCGATCTCTAGTTCTAGGAAAGCCTGGTCTACACAGTAAGTTCAGGCCAGCAAGAATATCTAGTGAAAAGGAAAGAGAGAAAGAGAAAGAGAAAGAAAGATGAGAGAGGAGAGAAAAAGAGGAGAAAGGAGAGAGGAGAGAGAGTGGAGAGAGAGAAAAGAGAAGAAAAAAAAAAAAAAGAGAGGGGAGAGGAGAGGAGAGAGAAGAGAGAGAGAGAGAGACATACTCAGACGGAAAGCACACAGCAACTGCCTGGACCCTCCTCAAACAAGCCACTACACCATTATCCTCGTACCAAACCCCAGTGACAGCAGCATCTTCACAGAAGCAGAATAGACAGACTTTCATAATACAGAACTGTCCATTTCTCACGTTATCTCTAACCAAATATATACACATGACAGCACTATTATTTGCTTCGTTCCAATACTCATTCTTTTAATGAATAGTGGGAATAGAAGCTAGAACCAGGAAAACAAACAACAAAAAAAAAACCCTACATTTTTCACGGGGCGTGGTGGCGCACAACCTTTAATCCTAGCACTTGGGAGGGCAAGGATCGGCGGATCCTTTGTGAGTTCAAGGCCAGCCGATCTACAAAGGTGAGGAGCTCTAGAACAGCTGGGGCTAAGGGAGACCTGTCTCGAAAAGACAAAAAAAAGAAAAAAAAACAAAGATCTGTATTTTCTTCTCCCATTTCTAATTCTTCAGGGTTCTCTGTAAAAAGAAAATGACCAAATATGCTAAATATTCTAAATCGTACATGTAAAAAATTTTTAAAACTTGATTAATTACAAAAAATAATTGTGTCTGGGCTGGAGAGATGGCTCAGAAGCTAAGAGCGCCGAATGCTCTTGGAGAGAACCTGGATTCCTTCCCATCACCCACATGGGGGCTAGAACCATCTTTAAGCCGGGCGTAGTGGCGTGGCCTTAATCCTGACACTGAGAGGCAGAGGGTGGGTGGGATTGGAGTGATTTCAAGGCCAGCCCTGGTCTACATAGTTGAGTTCCAGGCCAGCTGGGGCTATAGGGAGACCTGTCTTCAAAAAGACAAAAAAGACAACAAAAAACAAAAAACCAAAAACAACCCGTGTATATTAGATTAAAATATGATGGATCACAACCCTGAATTAGATCCTAAGAGAATAATGAAGAAATAATGATGACAAGGAAAGCAAATACAAACTTCTAAGAGGAATGTAGTTTAGATATTCAGATACAATGTATTCCTCATGCTCTCTAATCCAAGAGAATGGATATTATCAGGGACATAAATTTATCTCAACTAATAGAACATCACTCTTCTTTCCTCCTCCAAGACCATTCTAACATATGCATCTTCCATCAATTCAGGTGAGCTTTCTCAACCTATTTGTACATTTTATGAGGATACATGACTTGATTATGTACAATTTTTGCATTCTAAATGTTACTTCTCAAATACCTGTTCTCATTTACCTTCAAAATTAATTCATGAGTTGATTTCTATCAAAAAACAGAAATGTAGTATATGAGGTGCTAACCTCTACTCCACTGCTGGAAATCTCCAAAACAGAGCCCCCACTGCCAGCCACTGCAGATGTCATTGTGTATTCCCTGAAGAAGCTTCCAATGCTAGGCATCAATGTAATTAAGGCTCGGAGGTGACTTCGAGGATTATATGTTTCATTATCGGGTTTTACAAGTCAATAGAGATGGAGTAGAGGAGAGATCCAGAAATCCTGTCTTCCAAAGACGATTACCAGAGGGCCTAAAAAGAGGAACAATTTCAACAGTTACTAAAATCTACATAGCAAAGACATAAAGCAATCTAATGTTTAATATCGCTTTAACTAAGAAAAAGGATATAGGCTTCTACTTCTGCATCAAAAGGCAGTAACCATCACTGTACTAGGAGTTTTAAATATTGAGCTCATTCATTAACCCCTGAATAAGTTCTTACCAAACTATTGTATATAGGTGTTATTACATCATAGGAGACAAAATGTTAGAACTTTCTCCCTTCATGAAGATGTCATTTTTTCCTGAGGTAGTTTAATAGAATTTAATCTGGGCTGGAGAGAAGGATGTCGCAGTGGATGGTTAAAAACACCTCTTGCTCTTGACAGAAAACTTGAGTTTCATTCTAGCACCCAAATCAGGAGCTCACAACTGCCTGCAAATACAGCTCCACCACCCTGTTTGGGCCTCCAAGGGCACCTGCACCCACAGACACGTACACATAATTAAAAATAAAATTAGAGGGCTGGAGAGATTGGTGCGGCATTAAGAGCACCGACTGCTCTTGCAGAGGACTGGGTTTATTCCCCAGCACCCACACGTGGTAGCTAAGAACCGCCTTTAAGTCCAGTTCCAGGGGACTTGCTGCCCTCTTCTGACCTCCCCAGGAGTGCACAAACCATTGGTGCACCAACCCTTACAGGCCGACCGTACATTTCATACACATAAAAAATAAAAAATTAAATTACACCCTTTTAAAAAATCTTTTATGCACCAAACATATAAAATATGAGTTCCCAGCAATCAGTCACAGCTGTTAGGCATGTGCAGACAGCACCTTCAACCACCGAGCCGTCTCCCCAGCCCAGACAAGTCACCTCCTACCCAATCTTGTCTCCTGTAGAGATCTTGTAGAGATCATCTGGATTAATGCCTACTATCTGGATTTGTATACTATATATTTCATAGAGAGAAAAGTACAAAGTTTTTGACAGATTTTTTATGTAAAAAAATTTAAAGAATGCAGAAAAATTTAAGCATATTTAATGAAATCTATACTTCTAATAAATCGTTTAATTAATGCATTCATACTAATTTTGACTGCCATCATACAGAATTGGAGTAATAAGGAATTTCTGTCAACAATTATCTTTAATTAAATACTTGAAAAAAAGAACTTTCATCTTTCAACCTAAGAATGATTTAATAATTTTAGTATCTCTTTGCGGCCTATAAACCTAAAATTGAATAGGAAGCGCTTATATCTTAAGACTTAAGAAAAATCCACAATCATATCACATTAAAAAGTTTCCTGTTACCACATAAAGTAGTGACTATTTATAATCTGTTTTGTAAACATATATAAATAGAAATAAATTTTACTTCCAATTTGAATGTTAAGCAGTATAAGCATCCTCACTATTTCCACAAATGGCACGTGCTACAAATCTAACCAGCAGTTCTTTGGAAACTATAGTGAAAGGGGTGGAAAAGAGAGTATTAATATATTTCTATTTTTTTTTAATTTTCCCCTAAATGGGTATGATTCATAAAGTAAATGCTTATTTAAACAAATTATCTCCAAAGCCTAACAGCACACATTTACATAAACATAATTATTTCTAGATGACTAAGAATTTTAAATATCTTTATTATGCGTGTGTGTGTGTGTGTGTGTGTGTGTGTGCGTGTGTGTTTGACTTTTCAGGACAGGGTCTCCTTAAAGCCCCAGTTGGCTCGAAACTTGCTATATAGATCAGGCTGCCTTGCAACTGAGAGATCTGTCTGTCTCTGCTGGGATTAAAGGCATGGTACACTGCCACGCCCAGCTCAACCTTGCAATTTTAATTACCATCAAATAACAATAAGCAAAGTCAGACCCAACACACAAGGCCTATGTTCCATATTATAGCATGTATTCTAATTAACCAAAATGTGGCGGGTGGGTTTGGGGGTTTTTTTTTTTTTGGTGGTCTTTTTGAGACAGGGTACTCCTGCGACCCAAAGCTGTCCTGGAAAACTCTCTGTAGACCGGCTGGCCTTGAACTCACCGAGAGGCCTCCTGCGCCTCCTGCCTCTGCCTCTGCCTCCAATGCTATGATTAAAGGCATGCACCACTACACCTGGTCTAAAATATTTTTAACGAATGGTGGCAGTTTAACCCCTGTCCAGGAGTATGAAATATTACTTTAAAAAAAGAAACCTAGGCTGGACATGGTAGCCACACTGCTGTTCTCGCACTGAGGCAGAGGGAGGACAGATCTGTGAGTTCAAGGCCAGCCCCTAATCTCCTTTATAGAGAATCCAGGCAGCCAGGGCTACATACTGGAAATCTGTCTCAAAAACAAAAAAAAAAGAGAGAAAGGAAAAATCAACTCCCAAAAGTACTATTAAATACATGTTCATGATATATGAATTATTAGCAATCTCCCCCCCCACAAATCGAGTAAGTACACAAACACCTGCCCCAAATTTTCCCTCCTTTCAAAGGCTAATCTGTCGGCTCATATGCACTGCAATAGAGGCCTTGCTGCATCAACTGTTTGGTTTTTTAACGTTTCTTATTATTCTTTTTTTTTTTATTTCAGTACGTGTATCAATGTTTTACGTCTGCATGCAGGTTTGTGCACCCCGTGTCGTGCAATTGCCGAGGAAGTCAGAAGGGGTCTCGGATTCCCTGGAACTGGAGTCTCCTGGAAAAACTGGAGTTTAGACGGTTCTCGGCAGCCATATGGGTGCTGGGGGATCGCCTAACCCGTGTCCTCTGCAAGAGCGGTCGGCGCTCTTAACCACTATAGGCCACTCGCTCCATCCCCCCGTTTATTATTTTTTTAAAAAACATTTTTTTTTATTTTGTATGTGCATGATTGTTACTGTCTTGGATGCCGGTTGTTGCACCTGTGTCTTGCAATGCCTCTGGAGGTCAGCAGAGGGTGTGTTAGATTCCCCTGGACCACTGGAGTTCTCCTGGAAATGGAGAGTTACAGACGGTTCTTCAGCCGCCCATGTGGGTGCTTTGGGATCGAACCCGGGTCCTCTGCAAGAGCAATCGGTGCTCTTACCTGAGCTACCCTCCAGCCCCAACACTTTATTATTTTTATTGTATATGAGTGCATGCCTGCATTTGTGTGTAAGTGCACCATCACGCAGAGCAGGTGCAGTTCAGAGGAAGGCATCCGGTTTCCCCTGAAACTGAGAGTACAGATGGTTGTAGCCATGCGTGCTGGGAATTGAACTCAGTCCTCTGCAAGAGAAGTTGCTCTTATGGCTGACCCAATCTCTTCCAGCCCAATTATTGTTTGACCTTTGTCTCCTTCCCTCCAAAAATCCAATGTACATACGTACAAATACATACATACATACATTAATTTATTTTGGTCCTTTTCAAGATGGGTTTCCCTGTCTGTAGGACCAGGCTGGCCTCTAAATCAGCGGATCCACCTGCCTCTGCCTCAGAGTGCTGGGATTAACAGCTTGCGCCACCCGCTCGGGCTCAACAATTCAAAATTACAAACATTTCTAAGACCCTCTCGGTCTTAATGGAAGTCTTCTTCCCTGCTCCAGTTACTTCCAGTTACTACTACTCTCCAGAAAGTTCCAGAAACAATAATCTTTTTATGTGTCTTCCACTTCCTAATTCCCCTATTTCTGTGTTAAACTATCATATCATCTGTACAAACTGTCATTTTTACTGCATTCTGCTCGAGTCCATTTCTGTTTTCACAAGACTTGGCACGTCTAGAGCTTTTCTCACTGCTTATCACTACCCACCAGAACTCAATCTTGAATTCTCTTCTCCTTCTTTCTTACTCCTTTTTCCCTTTCCATTTGCAAACTTAAGATTTTCAAGGCAAGAAACAAAATAGAAACTATTACCTCAGAATCTACATCTTTCAAGTTAGTAAATTCAAGATAACATACTATTAATTATTATTTCTACTCATCTTCACAAGAATAGTTTATAAAAATCTTAATGGCCACATTCTGATTCAAATACTCAGGTAAACTCCCTCAAGTTCTATCATGCCATGAAAAGCAATATCCAGCCCCCTGGCCTTCAACCTACCCTCTTTCTCTTTCATCTCTATTACAGGGTTCTAACATATCCAAGCTCTGGTCACACCAGCAAACAACTGTTTCTCAATTCATCCTTTAGACCTAGCAAGTCCATGCATAGGTACAGTCAAGAGAAGACAGAATTAGGAAAGATATCTATGAATGAACATGCCTACACAGACAGAGACTCTAGGACCCTTACTATTCAGATCAAGAAAGAGACCATGTAGATGACTCCCTTTGACTCAACATCTTTTTTTTTTTTAATTTATTTATTTCCGTATGTATATGAATGTATTGTTTGCATGCGAGTCTGTGCACCCGTGACGTGCACTGCCGCGGATGTCAGCAAGAGGACGTCGGGACTCCCCTGGAACTGAGTGCTCCTGGAATTGGGAGTTTCGGACGCTCTCGGCCGCCATGTGGGTGCTGGGGATCGAAAACCCGGGTTCTTCTGCAAAGAGCGGTCGGCGCTCATTAACCGCTAGGCCATCGCTCCCGCCCTGGACTTCACATCTTAACCCTACAGGGAAGGATGTTATATATAATAGAGAAAGACCTGAAAGGATCTCCAAAGTACACAGCACACTTCTCAACTAGTTAAGGCTATGGACGGTGCTGCTCTCTGGTCAATCCTTACACGAAGAACACTGTTCCCAGTCCTATCCAGTCTGATCTCATTCTTTTCTGACTCTTCTCATTCTCTAAGATGCGATATCCACTCATATATAATTTTAATCAAATCTCTCATGAGCTACAACCAGTCAGACACATCCTTACCTCTACTACCTTCTGAATTTAGTATAATAGTACGAAAATAAATACATAAAATATTAGGTATCTATTCCCGGGATAACCAGAAACTCTACTCATTGAAATTCCATTATTCAATGAATGTTAAGATTGTTATATGTTAGCCTAATTTTAGGTGTCGGGAATAAAGCGATAAAAGGAAAAAAAAAATGAAATAACTTTATGAAACTACTTAATCTATGTATACAGTTTAGAAAACTTCAGTTCAAGGCCAGCCTGGTTACAGAGTGGTTCCAGGACAGCTGGGATTACAGGGGACCCTTTGTCTCGAAAAGGACCAAAAAAATTAAACTTCAGTTCATTGCTCAGGTCTATAAATAAAATAATTTTGGCAATAAGAGGATTAATGATTGATTTAATATGTTTTACAGATATACTAGAAATAAACTTTTAATATGGAACACACCAGAACACACCTTAGAACTGGAAAGGCTAATAATTTGAAAGTTGAGTGATACAACTTGACAATCATAAAAATTATCTTCATTTCAAGAGTCTCATTGCATGGCTAGCAATATTATCAAACTCTCACTGACTCATGTGGGTATTCACACACACTCTGGTCACAGGCTATGGAGAAGTCAAGCTGCTGCTACCCTTCCTCCGTGCTGACTAGCTAGCCTTCCTCCGTGCTGACTAGCTAGCCTTCCTCCGTGCTGACTAGCTAGCCTTCCTCCGTGCTGACTAGCTTTCAGTGCTGTAAAGTGCTGTGCAGCTGCTGGGAAGGAAAGTCATCAACACTCACCCAGAATTCTGGGAAGCACAATTATGACCAGCCTGGCAAAGATATGTCCGTAGTGGAATAATGGCATGAATATTTTGAGGTTAACCAACTGCCCCCCACCCTACCAAAGGAGTTAAGAGGTGATGGCTCCTGGCAGGAGAGGAAAGCCGTGTTCTTTCATGGTACAGCCTTGGCAGGTCAGCCATTCTCCCACAGAGGCCCACACTATGCATGTATGGGCAGCACAAACTGTATTTAATGGGAAAAAAAAAAAAAAAACTTGGGGGACTGGAGAGGTGAGAGGAACAGGCCTAGCGGTTAAGAGCACCGGACGCTCTTGCAGATGAAGGGTTGATTCTCAGTACCCACATGGGCAGCTAAGAACCGTCTGTAACTCCAAATTCCAGGAGAAACTCCCGTTCCAGGGGAATCCGAGGGACCCTCTTCTGGACCTCCCAGCCTGCATTGCACGACACGGGTGCACAGACTGCATGCAGACGGTACATTTCATACACCATACAAAGATAAAATACTATAATAAAAAAAATTAAAAAAAAACTTTATCAGCAATCAGGAGGCAGAAGCAGGCAGATCTCTGCAAGTTCTAGGCCCGTCTAGTTTACCAACGCAAAAGTTCTAGGCCAACTGAGGCTATAGGAGGACAATGTCTCAAAAAAAAAAAAGATTGACATGAAGTTGGGAGGAGGGTTGGGGGAAATGGAGGTTGGATTTGGGAGAAGTTAATGGAGGAGTTAGGGGTAGATAAGGTAAATCTGAATAAATACACTGGACGCACGTATGGAAGTCTACCACACCAAAAATGATACAGGTGTTTGGGTATTTAGTCTTATATACACATTATCATGTATATATGTATATACAGTATACACACACAACACAGCCAAGAAATTGAACTTTATTTGTGACTTCATCTAAATTCTGTTGAAAAGATACCTTTTTTCCTGTTATTTTTTTTTGTATTTGAGTGACAGGGTCTTCCCTTTAGTCCCAAGTGGGCCTGGAGCTCGCTCAGTAGATCAGGCTGGCCTTGAACTCAACCGAGATCCGCCTTCCTCTGCCTCCTGGTTGCTGAGATTAAAGGCATACCACCCACACCGGGCGTATTTTTATGAATATAAGCATTTTACCTATGTAAGTATATAGTGCCCATGGAAAGGAAGCAAGAGAGGGCATTAGATCCCCCTGGAACAAGACTTACAGGTGGTTGTGCATCAACCAAAATGGGTTCTTGGAATAAACTTGGGTCTTCTGTAATAGCAGCCAGTGCTTTTAACCCACTGAGCCAGCCTCTCCAGACCCTGTTTAAGGTATGTTTCAGGCTGGAGAGATTGGTCAGTGGTTAAGAGCATGGCTGTTCTGCAGAGGATTGGGTTGCGTTCCCAGCACCCACATGTGATGGCTAATAACCCTCAATAACTCCAGTTCCAAGGGATTCTGACCCCTTCTTCTGGCCTGAAGGCTCCAGGCACCCATGTAGTGCACATACACATGTAGACATTAACACTTATACACCCAAAAATACAATACACAAAAGTTATCACTGGGTGTGTTGGTGCACACACCTTTAATCCTGGCAATTGGGAGGTAGAGGTAGTTGTATCTCTGTGAGTTCCAGGGCCAGCTAGCCAAGCTGGGGCTAATGGGAGACCCTGTGTCATAAAGACCAAAAACTAAAAGGGCTTTTTTTTAAGGATCTTGATGTAGGCTGAAAGTAGTCGGTGGATAAGAGGGTCATCTGCTCTTGCAGAAGACTCTGAGAAGGTTGATCTCTACCCCCCATGTTAGTGGCTCCCAAACCACCTGTAATCCACGCTCCAAAACCATCCGTGGCAACCTGCACTTAAAACATTGTCATTATCACAACACACACCACACCACACACCAACACACACACACACGCTAGAGATAGATAGATTAATCCGATGATAGATAGATAGGATAGTAGCTAGATAGCATAGATGATAGATAGATGACAGCCAGCTTGATGTGTTTTTCTTACCAGGCATGTTTTTTTTTTTTTACAAGTCTTCAATCAAAGCACATGACTTACCACCTCAGAAGCATAACTTAATCAATAATGACTTTCTCAGCCTGTTTAGTGGTGCAAAAAGCCTAACAGGGAAGTATCATATAAAAGCGTAACATATAAAAGCACTCTGAGACAGGAGTGGTGGCGCATGCCTTTAATCCAAAACACTTGGGAGGCAGAGCAGGAGGGGATCTTTGTTCATTAAGGCCAGCCTGGTCTAAAAGCGAGTTCCAGAACAGCAGGGCTACAAGGAGGACCCTGTTTCAAAAAGACAAATAAATAAATAAATAAATAAATAAATAAAATAAATAAATCACTCTGAATACGATTGCTAGGAGACGGCTCAGTGGTTAGGGGCACCAACTACTTCCTCTAGAGATGAGTTCAGTCCCAGCACAGGCAGCTCCAGCCCCAGGGTTCTGACATAGACTCTGGGCACCCACACACACATTACAGCCATTACATCACCCACAAAGACACACGTTGTAAATAAAAAAATGACTTTTTTTTTTTGTATTTTGAGACAGGGCTTTCCCTTTAGTCCCAACTTGCCTGGACCTCGCTCTGTAACCATGCTGGCCTTGAACTTGCTGTGTAGCTGAGGATGATTCTGGTCTGCCTGCCTCTTCCTCTTTAGTGCTGGGATTTAAAGGTGTGTGCGACTTACACAGGTTTTAAAATAAACTATTTAAATTACTCGGCGGCTGGAGAGTGGCTTGGCTCAGTGCTTAAGAGCATAGGCTGCTCTTCCAGAGGGACCTGGGTTCCAATTCCTAGCACCTACATGGTCGCCGCTTCAGGCACTGCATACATGATTGCACTTCGATACATGCAGGCAAAACACTCGGACACACACAAAAAAAAGCAGGTAGGGACTGGTTGAATCAGAAAGGCTGATTGTAGATCCTTTAATCCAGCTGTCTTGGCTTTATTGGCTTTTGCGTCTGGGGGGCGGAGTTATCCTCCGGTATTAAAGGTGGGGTTATGTAACTCTTGAGATCTGTGGCCAACCCTGTACAAGTCCCTCTGCACATCTCCTTCCCCTAAAGAGTCACACAGGGGTTGCTCCCCCAACAATAATGAGTCCCGTGTTTCCCCCTGGGGAGGCCCACTAGGACTCAGCACCTATGGCTTACAGAGGATCACCAAGCTACTCTCTGCCCAGTGAGTAACAAAAATAGCAGAATCCTAGAAGGAAAGCAAATGTTTATCACAAACAATACTGTTTGCATGAACAGCCCAGGTACAATGAATTAATTACTGGGAATGCAGGGAGAGAGCTAGGTACCCAGATGCCAATCTTGTAAGCAGACCTTCTAGAGGATAGCCTTTCTCAGACCTACGTGGACACAGGAGTAAGGTATTTACCTTTTCCGGTCTCAGACTCCATTGTTAAAAAGGAAAAAAAAAACACAAAAAAAAAAACGGTACAAAGCGTTTGTTAAGTACACAATGTTCTGCACACCAAACAGCTCTCAAAGCCCCGCTCCCCAGCACAAGAGTAGAGTCACTCGATGGCTCCGATGAGGAAGAGGTATACAGGACCGGGGAAGACCAGGCGTAGTCAAAGAACCCCTTTAATACCAGCACTTGGGAGGAAGAGGCAGCCAGATCTCCATGAGTTTAAGGCCAGGCTGGTCTACACAGAAAATTCCAGGAGAGCTGGGATACCAGGGAGACCCTGTCTCACAAAGACCAATTAATTGGGGCTTGAGAGATGGCCTATTGGTTAGAAGCGCTCTGACTGCTCTTGCAGAGGACCGGGTTTCGATCCCCAGCACCCACATGGCGGCTGAGAAACCGTCTCGACTCCAGTCTCAGGGGAATCCACCCTCTTCTGGACCTTCGCAGCACTGCCATGACATGGGTGCATCGACCTTACATGCAGACAGTAAATTATACACACATTGAAAACCTAAAAAATAAATAAAAAAAGACCAATTATTATTAAAAATATCTTCCAAATTCGAGGATAGCTAAGGTGGATTTATGTATCTATTTAAGCATCTGACTCCTTAATACAAGGAGTAAAATTTGATATGAAAACTATTTACACATAATATTAAAATGGGAAAGACTAGAAGTTACGGTTCTCTATAAAAAAAAATATATATTTTTTGGTTGTTTTTGAGCTAGGCTTTAAAGTGGTGCAATACCCTGCCTGCTATTTTTTAATCCCAGCCACTCAGGAGGCAGAGGTTGGAGGGATCTTGTTGAATTCAAAAGCCATCCTGGGGTCTTGGTCTATATAGTGTATAGTGAGTTCCAGGATAAGCTGCGTCCAGGGAGGACCTGTCTCAAAAAGATTAAAAAAAAAAAACGTTCTTTTTTAATAACCAAATAGTGGTACTTTGAAAAAAGTATTTTCAAAATTTTTTTTTTACATAAAGCTCTGAAAGACTACATTGTACACTGTCCAATCCAAAGTAATTGATTATGCCAAACAAAAATAACTTCAGTATTGGGACTGGAGAGGCTGGCCCTCGCGGTTAGAGCGGCGACTTCTCCTTGCAGAGGACTGGGTTCACTTCCCAGCACCCCACATGTGGCGGCTGAGAACCCTCTTTGGCTCCAGTTCCAAGGGAATCTAACCCATTTTCTGACCTCGTGGCACTGCCACGAAACGGGCGCACTGACCTACATGCAGGACAGTACACTCATACCACATTCACACAAATAAAATTTAAAAATTAAAAAAAAAATACGATGATTTTAAAAAAAAAAGAGAGAAGAAAATGGCTCTAACATGGCCCTCCGGCCAATCTGATGGAGAAACATTCCTGAAATGAGGCTCCGCTTCCCGGTGACTCTAGTTTGTGTCCAGCTGACAAAAACTAAGTAGCACAGTAAAGACACAAACGGGAATCTTAAAAGCAGAAAGAGTACAACAACTTATCACAAAAGAGAGACCAAAAAAAAAAAAAAAAAGAGGCACCAGAAGGTTAAGCAGATGAAATAATCCAAAGGCTGCTGACAGAAGGAAAAACAAAAGAACAAACAAAACCCTTTTGAGAACCACAAAATCTATAGCCAAGAGGTTGGAGAGATTGCTCAGCCAGTAAAGGCACGACTCTCTTGCAGAGGAAGGACCTGGGTTTGATTCCAGCATCCACATGGCAGCTAACAATCTTCTGGTAACTCCAGTTCCAGGGCGATCCACTCCTTTTCTGACCTCTAGGGCACTGCATGACATGGGCCTAGGGCACTTAAATACATGTAGTCTCATAACTACAATAAAATATAAAATATAAAAAAAAAAAAAAAAAAAAAAAAAAAAAAAAAAAAAAAAAAAAAAAAAATAAAACCAAAAATAAAAAATAGCCTCAAAATTCAAAGACTGAGATAACTTACTGATAACAAAGGTGCCTTCCAGGAAATCCTAAAGGAATTTCTTTAAGCTGAACAAAATTCAAATCCATGAAGAGAAATGCACTTAAAAATCATACAAAAAAAAAAAAAAAAAAAAAAAAAAGAGATAAACCTACCTAACAAATAAATATGCATGAAATATAAAAGTCTGTTTAAAAAGGCATTAACACACTCCAGGCTGGAGAGATGGCCCAGCGGTTAAGAGCGCGACCGCTCTTACAGAGGACCCGGGTTCCGATCCCCAGCACCCACATGACTGTGAGAGACCATCGGAAAACTCACCAATTTTCCAGGGAGAAACTCCAGTTCCAGTGAATCCGAGACCCTCTTCTTGACCTCCGCGGCATCGCACCAAAAGGGTGCACCAACCTTACATGCAGACACGTACATTCATACACATACAGAATAAATAAAAAATAAATAAATAAAAAATAAAAGGCATACAACTGAAAAGTGAACAAAACTCCTGAGGTGTATTATGGAGCTTGGACGCAAATGGCTGCAGGTTCAGCTGCTTGGGAGGCTGACTAGACAGTCGCATGAGTCCAGGAGCTCCTGACCAGCATGGGCCCATAGCTAGATCCCATCTCAAGACAACAACAGAAAGAAACAAACACATAAAACAAGGAACATCATATACTAACAGACAGGAAGGGAAAGACTGCAGCTGTACTGAAACCAAGTTTCTATGTTATAATTAAATTGTTCTTAATCTGAAATAGATTGCAATAAATTGAAACATATATTGCTGAGTGTGATGGCACCTATGGAATCTTCCCAGCACTAGCAGGACTGAGGCAGGAACTAAGTTAGTTATGTGAACTTAAAGCCAATTGTGGGTAACCATATTGAGCTCACGTCTAGAGAAGAGATCGGACAGACAGGGGACACGGACAGGACAGGACAGGGAAAGGGACAGGACAGGACAGGAAAGGGAGAAAGAGAGGAGGAGGGAGGGAGGGAGGGAGAGAGGGAGGGAGGGAGGGAGGGAGGGAGGCAGGCCAAGAAGGGGGGGTAAGAAAAAAACAAAAAGAGTTCAGATGATAAATCTGAAATTTTGTATTAACTGCTGGCTGTGGTGGCCCACACCTTTAATCAAGCACTCAGGGGAGGCCGAGCCAAGAGGTGCGTTCTTACTACCTAGTTCCAGGTTCAGCTGGGGGATTCCCAGGTCAAGCTGGGGATTCAGGTCAGCTGGGGCTAAAGAGTGACCCAGTCTCAGACAACAAAAGGGGTTGAGAGTGGCCCAGTGGTTAAAAAACGCAATGGCTGCTCTTCCGACGACTTAAAGGTCACAAATCCCAGCCACCCCCACATGGCAGGTAACAAGTCTGTAATTCCAGTTCCAGGGTAACTGACACCATCTTCTGACTTCCTGGGCACCTGAACCATATATGGATGCATTACATATTATGCAAAGCAATACACTGAACAATAAGAAAAATATTTACAAAAAAGGGGGATACTAGAGAGATGGCTCAGCAGTTAAGAGCACTATGCTCTTGCAGAAGAGAATTTGATTTTCAGCACCACATGGTGGCTACCAACAAACCCTGGAATCCCATGGACCTTTGGCAAGAACACGAGTCCACTTTCTTTTTAAAAAAATTTTATTATTTTTTTTAAATAAATAAAAAATACAATCTGGACTCGGGAGGCAGAGCCATGCAGATTCTGATTCAAGGGCCAGCCTGGTCTACAGATGTAAGTTCCAGGACAGTGGGGCTTTCAAGGGAGGACCTGTCTCCAAAAGACCACAAAAAAAAAAAAAAAAAGTCTTTTAACTACAAAAAGGCAACAAATATAAGCTATTTTTTCAAGCCACATATGGTGGCCCATGTCTTTAATCCCAGCACTGGGGTGTTAGAGGCAGGCAGAAGATCTCTGTGAATTCAAGGCCAGCCTGGTCTACATATGGAGTTTCAAGCCAAGTGGGACTCCCAGGAGACCCTGCCTCAAAAAAACAAAATACTTTTTTTTTTCAAATGGAACATATGAAAACTAGAAAAATTATAGGCACAAATCTATCAATGATTACACTTTGAACAGATTAAACCCTATAATAAAAGGCCAGCTATGGCATTTTTAAAATATAAAGCATTAACTGCATGCTGTCTACACGACACACTTTTTTTTTTAATGTGTATGAGTGTACTGTCTGCATGTAAGTGGGTGCACCTGTGTCATGCAATGCTATTGGAGGTCAGAAGAGGGTGTCGGATTCCACCATGTGGGTGCTGGGAATTGAACCCGGGTCTTCTGCAAGAGCAGTCAGTGCTCTTAACCACTGAGCCATCTCTCCAGCCCCCTACAAGACACATTTTACAGCAATAAAATAACCAGGCTGAAAGTAGAAAGTCAGAAAAATATATGCCAGGCTAAGAGTAAGCCTGAGAAGAGGAAGAGAAGGAGCTAGCTGGTAATGACAAGAGAGCCAGGCCAGGAAGACCCCAGGGCTTGAGGACGCTTGCCTGCCACCAAACCCGCCAAGTTTGACCTCTGGAACCCACACGTGGAAAAAGCAAACTGCCACCTACGGGTCCTCCTCTAACACATGCTCCATGGCACACTCAAATAACTAATATAAAAAGGTTTGTAAAGGTCTTATTCAACAAAAAAAGTAAATAGGGTAAGTATATATACTTAACACAAGAACCCCACAAAGGGAAATTTGGTAAGAAAAAAATAAATTGATGGAAAAAAGACACCTTGATTAAGTGACAAAATTAGCACTCTATAGAAAGCTTAAAATAGCCAGGCATGGTGGCGCACGCCTTTAATCCTAGCACTTGGGAGGCAGAGGCAGGCAGATCTTTGTGAGTTCAAGGCCAGCCTGGTCTACAGAAGGAATTCCAGGACAGCTGGGACTGACTAGAGGGAGGCCTTGTCTCAAAAAGACAAAATAGGGCTGGAGAGATGGCCTAGCAGTTGAGAGCAGAGGACCCAGGTTCGATCCCCAGCACCCACATGGCAGCTGAGAACCGTCTGTAACTCCAATTCCAGGAGAACTCCAGTTCCAGGGGAATCCGACACCCTCTTCGGACCTCGCATTGCACGACACAGGTGCACAAACCTACATGCAGACAGTACATTCATATAAATAAATAAATAAATAAATAAATAAATAAATAAATAAATATTCAGAAAGACAAAATAATAATATTAAAAAAAAAAAAAAAGAATACATTATAGCCAGGCCTGGTAGCACAAGCAGATTCCTGAGTTCAAGGCCAGCCTGGTCTACAGACCAGCTGGGGCAATTAGGGAGACCCTGCCTCAAAAAAGAAAAAAAAAAAAAGAACATATTACATACCAAGCCATGAAAATGCCTCAATAAATGAGGAAATAAATAAATAAATCAGAATAAATGAGAAAAATTACACTGTTCTCCCACAATAAGGAAATCAAATATGGATCCTTGCAAACCCTTACAGTCAACAACAGAATTTGGGGATCCACAAATACTTGCAAATGGGACATTACATGTCCCAATAACTCATGTGCCAAAGAAGAAATAACAAAGGAAGTGGAAAATATTTTGAACTGAATTAAAAAACACACACATTTTAGCCAGGTGTGGTGGCATACGCCTTTAATCCCAGCACTCAGGTGGCAGAGGTAGGGGGATCTCTGTGAGTTCAAAGCCACCTGGTCTACATAGTGAGATCCAGACCAGCTGGGGCTACAAGGAGGAGACCCTGTCTCAAGATGAAAAAAAAAAAAAACTAAGTGTATGTGTGGAACACTGTTAATTCACTGTTTGGAAAGAAATTCATATCTCCAATGTCTATCCTGGAAAGGAAGGAAGAACTCAAACTAACAACCTAAATTTCTATAATAAGAAACCAGAAAGAGGCTGGAGAGATGGCTCAGCAGTTAAAAGCGCCAACAGCTCTTGGAGAGGACCCCGGTTCGATACCCAGCACCCGCACGTCAGCTCTCCGTGTGGTAGCGCATGCCTTTAAGCCTGGCACTTGGGAGGCAGAGGCAGGTGGATCTCTGTGAGTTCAAGGCCAGCCTGGTCTACAAAGTGAATTCCAGGCCACCTGGGGCTATAGGGAGACCCTGTCTCAAAAAAAAAAAAAAAAAAAGTAAACTAAACCAAAGCAAGCAAGAAGAAACTATAAACACTATATTACAGGCACTGGTGAAATGAAAAATAAAGACTTTAAAACTAATTTGAAAAGAGCAACAAAGTTAACAGAACTGGAAACAAGTAAAAAAAGGCCACATGCTACCATCAAAAATGAAAGAAGGTTCCCATTACCACCCACAGCAAGTTAAAAACATAGACTAAAGAATTAAATAGTGTCAGGCATGGCGGCCCACGCCTTTAAATCCTAGCACTTGGGAGGCCAAGGCAGGGGGATCTTTGTGAGTTCAAGGCCAGCCTGGTCTACATAGGGAGTTCCAGGACACCCAGAGCTACAGGGAGACCCTGTCTCAAAAAGAGAAAAGAAAAAAAAAAAAATTAAACAGTGAAGATGAAATGCTAGAAGTTACAACTTACGAAACTAACTTAAATAAGCAGAGAATATGGACAGATCTATAACCAAGAGCAATCTTCAACTCTTGATCTTCCTGCCTCCATCTCCCAAGTGCTAGGATTACAGACACTGCTCACAGCTCTGTTCATACAGTGCTTGGGATCAATCAAACCCAGGGCTTTCCCAACTGAGCTACACCAACAAACTAACAAGCAAAGAAATTATTTTTTGGCAATTTAAAATTTTTCTTAAGAAAAGTTAGCAGTAAGTTCCAGGTCACCCTGGACTACAGAGTAAGACCTAGCATGATAATAATTAATGTTTCACTGATAAATTCTATCAGACATAGTTAAAAAATAATATGGATCCTTGCAAACCCTTACAGAAAAACAAAGACAGAAATACTCAACTCATTCCATAAGGTTTGTATTACTCTGTCACTAATTCCAAAAATACATCACTTTTCTGCCTTTTGCAAATCAAAATATATGAGAAAAATATAGGCGATAACCCTTATAAACCAGATATAAAAACAAGTCAACCAAACATCGCCAAACCAGAATCCAGAAACATGTAACTGTTTATAAAGTGACCAAATGGGATTTATCCCAGGAATACAAGGCCTGTTTCACGTCTGAAAAATCAAATGACATAATACACAATATTAATGAAGTAAAGGACAAACCAATCAATCATGGCAAACTCTAGGATATAGGCTCCAGCACATAAAACTGAAGGGTTTTCTCAAGATGCAAGACTTCCAGTGCTAAACCAGAGCAGTCCTGGGTCAACTGTCACAGCTGGTGATGCCAAGAGACATGGAAAGAAGAGCATTCCTGATTAAAAACATCACAAAGTAGTTGTAAGCCAGCACTGTACTTTAATGATAAAAAGTGTGAGTTAGCCAGGCATGGTGATGCACACCTTTAATCCTCACCCTTGGGAGGCAGGTTCAAGTGGATTACTGGGAGTTCAAGGCCAGCCTGGACTACTATACATAGTGAGTTCCAGGCCAGCCAGGGGTACATAGTGAGACCCTGTCGGAAATCGAAAAAAAAGAGAGAGAGAGAAAGAAAAAGAAAAAGAAAACTACCATTAGTTAGCCACTTCATATCCATTTTAATTGAAAGACAAACCGTATTAAATGTTGACAAGGACATGAAGAATACTAGATTTCTCATACACAGCTGCTTAGAACACAATATGGTACTGCCACTTTCAGGAACAATTTGCAAGTTTCTTTGAAGGTTAAACTTGTGACACAGTAATTCCCTGTGTCTATCCAACGAAATGAAGCTATTAATTAAGCCACACAAATACTTTATAATCGAATATTCAAGGTGCTTCATTTGAAGCAGTCTGAAACTGGAATCAAGCCACATACCTACCAACTGGTCAACTGAAGTGGTATATCTATAAAATGCATATTTGGAAAAAAAAAAAAAAAAGGGAATAAAGTCCCAGCTGGAAAGATGGCTCAGCAGTTACAAGCACTTGTTACTCTTCCAGAGGACCAGGGTCAGTTCCCAGCACCCACATGGCTGCTGACAACCATCTCTAACTCCACTTTCAGGGAATCTGATGCACTCTCCTCCTGGCCTTGGTGGACAATGCACACACCTGGTGCACATACATACATTCAGGCAAAACACTCATATACGTAAAATAAAACAATCTTTTTTAAATGAATAAAGTCCCAATACATACCATGATATGGAAAAAAATCTCAAAACTATACTAAATCAAAGATTCTAGACCCACAAACTACATATGATTCTATTCGACACAGCTAAAGAAAGCAAAACCCTGATGGCTGCCTAGGGCCAGGGCAGAGGTGCTGAAAGTCAGCCTCAAGTAAGATGCAGCAAATTTTTAGAGGCAGAAAAAATAAAGTATTCTAAAATAAGCCTGTGATAATTTCTCAATCCTGTACGTTTACTAAAAGATATTGTCTCACACATTCAAAATAGATGAATTATTTTGATATTGAGACCAAAGGCTGGGGTTTTTTGTTTGTTTTGTTTTGTTTTTGAGACAGGATCTCTTAGTCCCAGGCCAGCTGGGCCTATGTAGACCAGGTGATCTCATCCACCTGCCTCTGCCTCCAGAGTGTGGAATTAAAGGTGTGCACTACCACATCCAGCAAGAAGCTGTTTTTAAAAAGCATACACTCGAAAGAAAAACAAAAAATGAAAGCACATCCACACAAAAACTTGCACCAAATATTGTTCATGATAGTCAAAAAGTGGAAACTCAACTGATGAATGGGGAAAACATACGGAAGTGCACCATGCAGAGGGACATTACTCAGCAAAAACAGTAAGGAAGTACTGACACATGCTACAACTTGCAGAAATTCTGAAAACTTCATGTTAGTGAAAGAGGCCCATCACAAAAGACTATATTGTACACTTTTATTTACCTACACAAATACCCAGAACACGAACAGGCAAGGGTGGCTACTTAGAAACAGCAATGCGGAAGGAGGAAGGAGGGTCTGCAAGGACACAGGGTGCTTGGTCAGATGGGCCGCTGAGACTCCAGCATGGAGAAAGCAAGTCCTCTACCACTGAGCACGTCCTCACTCTAAACCATTTTTTAAGGGTAATATGCACGTTTTGAGTACCATAATGGTTGCAGAACTCTGTACCTTTTACATCCACTGAACGGTGTGTGAATAGTATTTCACAACTCTGCTTTGTCTCAACACCCTACCCCACCCCACCACCCTCCCCTAAAAAGGCATACAACCTGTGAGCAGGTAAGAACCAAGACCATCACACCATACAACGCCTACTTAGGGTAGAAAAATCTCAAAGTATCAAATTCTTTCCAAGCATACTCCAACTAACTATTTTATAGGCAATCATTTCTGTCTGAAATGAGCTACGATGATTAATCCAAGCGATCAGGTTTAAAAATAAGAATGTTACACACTGAAATTTCAAATATTCAAGATACTTCAATTTTCTACTTCGTGCGTTGTGTTTGCTGGATGTCTCAATTACAGCTTCTTGAATGCACTATGCAAACCGTACTGTCGTCTGTAGACTTTTATTCCTAAATCCCTATACACATACTTCAGCAGCTACCAGTCTCATATAAAATCATTCAACCTTCGGAAGAAACTGTAAAATAAATAATCCAATCTTCGCAAGGGGGCGGACATTGTTCCGTGATCCAGCCACTTAGGGCATCTGAGCCAATTTGCCTCTCCTCGGAGACTCAGATAAAAAGAAAAGCAAAAACCCGAAGATCAAACGCGCCATTTCTATTAGTTTCTCATCGCCAGATTAAATTTTACAACCACGGAGTAATGTTCGTGAACACAGAAAGGGGAAGCGAGTTTACAGGGCTACAATGAAGCGTCCCCCTCCTACCACTCATTTAATGGAGTACTGAGAACTTAAAGGCTATTCTGCTGCGAAAAATGTGGCCCCTAGAAAGAGCACCCAGCCAAGTTGGCACCGGACCGGCGCCGGGAGCTGCTCACTGTGGATTACTCTCGGCGCGGTGGATTATTTTCCCGTCCTCTGCGAACGCCGAACGCAAACGTCCCAGCGGAGCCCGGAGCCGGGAGCCGGGAGCCGGGCCGGCGGCCGCGCGCGCACCGCCGCTGCGGCAGGATCGGCGGGGAGCTCGGCGGAGCCCGGGACCCTCGCGGCGCGGATCCCCCGGCAAATCCGCCCGCAGCGGGCCGGGGAGGCGACCAGGGGCGCCCGAAGCGCGCTCGGGTTTTGTTTGGCCGCCCGCGCCGACTCCGCGCAGAGCTCGCGGCCCCCGGGGACCCGCGGCAGAGTGAGAATAAAAGAACCGCGGAGTACAACCTGTCGTGCTGGCCAGGGCGCAGCCGCCGAGGCCGGACGGGGAAAACGTCCGGCCTCCCGCCAGCCCGCAGCCGCCCGGGTCCCGCCCCGAGCCCGGCGCCCACCCTCCCCCGACGCGCTTCCGACCTCCGCCCCGGCCTGCGCGCTCCGCGGCCCCGGCAGAGGGGACTCGCGCCCGCATGTAAACACCGCGCGTCCCGCGCCCCGCCGGCCCGCCCCGCGCCAGGTCCCTCGCCCCCCGGCCTCGCTCCCGACCGTTGCCCGGCCGCTCCTGTCCCCGCGGCCCGTCCTCCCAGGGCTCCAGCGCCCGGCCCGTGTCACCGCCACCGCCTCCGGAAAACCCCTCGGCACAGCCCGGAGCAAACAACACCGCGCGGGCGGGGGCGCCGGGCGGGCGGCACTCGGGACGGACGGCCCCGCGTCGCCGCGCCCTCCCCCGCCCCGCCGCCCGGCGCTCTTACCTGCTCGCTCTCCCGCCGGCGTTCCTGCCCCGTCCCCGCAGGCCCGCACCCGGCCAAGCCGCCGCCGCCCGCCGTTGGCCGGCGTCCTGAGGAGCGGAGAGGGCCTCCCCGGCCACCGCGCGAGCAGCTCGGCTCCGAGGACGAGACAAAACCGCGGCGCGCCGCCCCGCGCAGCGCCCCCACGCGCGCGCCGCCCCGCCGACCCCCAACCGCCGCGGCGACGGCGGCGACACAGCCGGGCGCCGGGAGCTCGGGCCGCCCCCGCCCTACGCTGGCCCCCGCCCGCCCTCCGCCACCGCCCGGCTCCTCCCCCTCGGCCTCCTGCCGCCGCCACCAGGACAGAGGCCGCCTCCCCCACCCGCCGCTCCGCGCTCCTCCCTCCCCGCGCGCCGCCGGGGGAGGCGACACCGCCAGTCCCCTCCGCGCCTGTCAAGCCGGCCGGCTATTTATACCCCCGCCGCCCGCGGTCCCGCCGCAGCCCGCCTCCTGCGCGCTGGGATCCCGCCCTCCGCTCGGCGCACAACTTCGCCCGAACCCGCCTGCTCAGGTGGAGACGCTCGCCACTTGTCCGGCCCCGGGCTCCCCGCCCCCCCCCCATGTCGCGCGCTCCGCCGCCGCCTCGGGAGGGACGCGCGGAGCCGGTGCGTGGGGACGGCGGGGCCGCGCGTGCACCTGCAGCGCTCGCCCGGCCGGCGGGACAGTCCGCACACCCCTCGGCCAGGCTCCGCGGCCCCGGCTGTCGCCCGCGTCGCGCAGTTCGCGACGTGCCCCCGTCCTCCCCCGGGGCCCGCGGCGCACTCGGGGACGCTTGGTCGTGGACACGGCCTTGCAGAAAAAAACTCTGAGCCCGGGCCGGGAGTCCCCGCTAACCGGCCGGGAAAGTAGGCGGGGGCGGCGCGGGGCGGGCGGGCAGGAGCGCGCCGTCCCCCGCCCCGCCCCGGCCCGTGACGCACGTGGCGCCCAGCCCCGCCGGCCTCGCGGCCTCGGCGCCGCCTCCCCGCTCAGCCACCGCGGACCCCGCCCCGTTCCCAGAAATTACCGCCCGCCCAACGGCCCGGCTGCTCGGTGGTTGGTGCCCGCGGTGGCCGGCGCGGCCCAGCGCGCAGCTGCGGAGCGCGGCGGGCGGCCCCTCTTCGCGGGCCCGGGAGTCGCGGCTGCCTGCACCGAGCCTTTGTCGCCCCTCGCTCCCTCGGTCCGCAGCTGAGAAGTAACTCCAGTCCCGATATGGTCGGGGCGAGGACGAAGGAGGCGGTGTGACTGGAAGAGCGGTTTGTTCCTAGTGTCCGCGAGCTGGAGAAGCGCGGAGAGCCAGCAGGAGCTGCCGGCGTCTTGTTTGCACACTTTCACACAAAGGGGAACCTCGGAGCAGGTCACTCTGACGCGCCTTGCAGTGCACAAAGGCCGGTGACACGGTGCCCCGATTGCCCCGCGTTTGGAGCGGCTCCGTTTCGGTCTTTCTTAGGCTCAGTTCTACATACAAACGCCTGGCTCTCTGCCCCACCACCACCAGTCCCCGCCGCCGCGTCTCGCGTTTGTTTCTTTAACAAAGAGCGTTGGCCGTCCCGGTGCGCACGGGGACTGATCGATCCTGTGCGGCTCTGGCTGCTGCAGCCGCCCAGCCGCGTTCTGGTCTCCCGGCTCCACAGCCAGTTTTGAAGGAAGACGGACTTCTAAGAGATGTTATATCTGTCCTTAAAAAGGAACGTGGGAACCGTGGGAATGACCCTAGAATAGGGCTCTGATACTGGATAAACTATAGAAGGCGGCTGCGTTTTAAATCCCTGAAGAACCTGAGAATTTCAACTCGTTTGTATAAAAGCTTTTGTTGCCTGTTTACTTGGAGGTGATTCTTTCCTATCTTAAGACATTTTCACTGAAAATGCAGTGGAAACTTGGATAACAGGGTAGTTAATCAAAGACCCTCTTCGAAGTTTTGTGGAGTCTTGAGTTTAAACACATCCGTCTGAACTAAATGTATAAAGTCTCGATAGCATGCAGACCTTAATACATAATAAACGGTACGGTAGCACAGCATCCTTTCTAAAAGACGGTTTTGTATCTCCTGTTCCTTGTAAAAACCTATCACTTTGGGAACCACTTCCTGCTTTGATATTTTGTAAGCAATAATTGTATCAGTGTAACTCGACAAGAGCTTGATTCTTTAAAGACACGTCTTAACTGCTGGATCATCCTATTTCTGTTACTACTCTGAGAAGAAAGTACTAGAAAGAAACGGGCAAGTAACAGCAATAGTAATGTTCTCAGGTTTCCACGCCCCATGCACTTTGAAATGTGGATCCACATTAGAGATAGATTATTTCTCCACCCTATTGATGATGAGTTTAGATCGTGCCATTTGCTTCTGGCCAGGGCAATGTGGTTAGAAGTTACCGCTATGACGGTTCTGAGTCTGGCCTGGAGAGATCTTACTGCGTGTTTCTGCTTGCCGCCCCAGCACGTCTTTCTGCCTGCCTCCCCAGCACGTCTTTCTGCCTTTCACAATGTGAAGAACAAGTCTGGGGAGTTTGGTCCAAAAAATATGGCACACACAGTGATCAGGCCTGGAACCGTTCCTAGGTTGGAGTCGGGAACCTGTCAGATAAAAAAATGGTTCTGATTGTTTTCTTGTTTGTATGACAAGGTCTTCTAGCTGTGTCACCTAGGACTGGTCTCCAGCTGGACAGTCTCCTGCCTCAGCTTTTTGGAGGCCGAGATTATAAGCAAGCCTAGGAAGATTGTTTTATGCCCTGCATTTTGGGGATATTTGCTTCCCAGAATTAGTGCTGGATCACTGATGAATATACTACCAGATGGAGCAATCTTGGTATTAGCCAACATGGTGCAGAACTTGATGTATCTGAAAGAGCTCTTTGGAAATTGGTGTTAGGAAGCCTCGTGCTTCGGAGAGACAGACTAAGTAAGAAAAGTGGCTGCATAGCAGGAGAGGTCTGATGCAGTCACAAGTCCTAGTAGCAATCCAAGGATCTTGGAACCAATATCTATAATTACATTTTTTTTTTTTGAGACAGTGTTCCTGTAGCCCCAGCTGTCCTGAAACTTGCTATGTAGACCAGGCTGGCCTTGAACTCAGAGATCTTCCTGTCTCTGCCTCCTGAGTGCTGGAATTGAAGGCGTGCGCCACTCACTATGCTTGGCTTGCTTTTACTTTTTTTTTTTTTTTGTATGTGTATGAATGTACTGTCTGCATGTAGGTCTGTGCACCCGTGAAATACAGAGCAAGCCACCAACGCCTTCTGGTAACATTTTGTAGAACGCTTTGGTGGTGAAGGAACTCTGGGTGCTTTTGCTTTTTTTTTTTTTAATTTTTTTTTAAAATTTATGTGTATGAATGTACTGTCTGCATGTAGGTTTGTGCACCCATCTCGTGCAATGCAAAAAAAAAAAAAAGAGTTCTTCTATTAACGTTCTGATAGAAAAGCAAGAAAGCCTTTTCCTTTTGTTAGCCTGTCATACTGAAGACAGGTCCAAAATATAAAACTTAGGAGGGCATGGTGTCGAAGGCCTTTATTCACAACATTCGGAAGGCAGAGGCACGTGGATCTGTGAGTTTGAGGCCAGGCTGGTCTATACAGTGAGTTCCAGGACAGCTGGGACTACAGGGAGACCCTGTTTCAAAAGGACAAAAAAAAAAAAAAAGTAAAACTTTTCTATGTAATTAGAACAAAGGGGGGGAAATAAACACAAAGATGTGTAAAAATGTTCTATCCAATGCACATATTATGTAATGTCATGTATTTTTAATTTACAGAAATGTATGTATATGTATGTTTGTACCCATAAAAAGTCTGAAAGCTTCCATGTGAAATCATTTATGGTCATCTGTGAAAGGGGACAGGTATGCAGTGGCTGGCTAAGGAGGAAGGCTACATGACGAAGAATACAGAGAGGGAAGAGGACAAAAATGTGATGTTTGTGCTGTGACATGCATATATGTGTGTGCACCGACCTCCTCAGGAGGCCTTGACCCATGCTGGGATTATAAAAACATCAGCCAGCATTCTGGGGATTGAACTCAAGACCTCATGCTGACAAGGCAAGCTCTGTACCAGCTGAACTATCTTCTAGACTTTTTCTAAAAATTATGGTGCTGGAGAGATGGCCTAGCGGTTAAGAGCGCGACTGCTCTTGAGGAGGACCTGAGGTCCATCCCCAGCACCACAGGGCAGCGAGAACACATCTGTAACTCCAATTCCAGGAGAACTTCACAGTTCCAGGGGAATCCGAACTCGCTTCTTGCTCCGATTGCACTCTAGTGGGCACTTATAACATGGCTCATTCTATGCAGACAGTACATCATACACATAAAATAAAAAAAAAATTTATGTTTTTGAGAAAACAGGCTCCCTGTAGCCCCAAGCTGCCCTGGACTCAGCATCTGTAGACCCAGCCTGCGCTTGAACTCACAAGATCCGCCTGCTCTGCTTCCAAAGTGTAGAGTTAAAGGCGTGGTGCACCATGCCCAGCTAAAAAATTTTTGTTCAAAAATTGATTTTTATTTCTAGTCAATAATGAGGTATGCCTGCATGGTATGTAGCGACACCCATGCATGCAATGCTTGTGGAGGTTGCGAAGAAAAGCAAATGGGACCCTGGAACTGTTATCAGATGTGTTTAGCCCCATGTGGTGCGGGAGTGAACCGGTGTCCTGTGCAAGAGCAGTATCGTTTTTTTTTTTTTTTGGTTCTTTTCGAGACAGGGTTCCCTGTAGCCGCCAGCTTGTCCTGGAACTCACTCGTAGACCAGGCTGGCCTCAACTCACAAAGATCCGCTGCCGCGTCTCCTCCGAGTGCTAGGTTAAAGGTGTGCGCACCACGCACAGGCCAGCAGCTTGACGCTTTTAACTGCTGAGTCTGACAGCCTCTTTTCAGCACTGTTTGCATGTGGTACACTTAAGATATATTCAGGCAAAGAAGTATAATGCTAAAATAAAATAAAAATATAAAAAGTAAAAGTAAGGGGGGGCTGGAAGAAGCTAGCCTAGCGGTTAGAGCGCCGACTGACTCTTGAAGGGATGGTTCAATCTCCAGCACCACCCATGGCGGCTAAGACTGTCATGTACTCCAATTCCAGGGGAATCCGAGCACCCTCTTCTGACCTCTATCGGCATTGTTATGACACGGGTGCACAGACCTACATGGCAGACAGTACATTCATACACATACAAAAAAAAAAAAAAAGTAAAAGCAAGCCAAGCATTGTGAGTGCGCACGCCTTCAATTCCGCACATCAGGAGGCAAGACAGGAAGATCAGGTCAAGGCCAGCCTGGTCCTACATAGCAAGTTCAGGACAGCTGGGCCTACAGGACACTGTGTCTCAAAAAAAAAAATTATTAAGATGATTGGTCCAAGATCCTTGGATTGCTACTAGGACTTGTGACTGCATCAGACCTCTCCTGCTATGCAGCCACTTTTCTTACTTAGTCTGTCTCTCCGAAGCACGAGGCTTCCTAACACCAATTTCCAAAGAGCTCTTTCAGATACATCAAGTTCTGCACCATGTTGGCTAATACCAAGATTGCTCCATCTGGTAGTATATTCATCAGTGATCCAGCACTAATTCTGGGAAGCAAATATCCAAAATGCGGATAAAACAATCTTCCAGGCTTGCTATACTCGGCTCCAAAAGCTGAGGCAGGAGACTGTCCAGCTGGAGACCAGTCCTAGGTGACACACTAGAGACCTTGTCATACAAAAAAGAAAAACAATCAGACCATTTTTTATCTGACAGGTTCCCGACTCCAACCTAGGAACGGTTCCAGGCCTGATCACTGTGTGTGCCATATTTTTTGGACCAAACTCCCCAGACTTGTTCTTCACATTGTGAAAGGCAGAAAGATGCTGGAGATGGAGGCAGGCAGAAAGACGTGCTGGGGCGGCAAGCAGAAACACGCAGTAAGATCTCTCCAGGCCAGACTCAGAACCGTCATAGCGGTAACTTCAACACATGCCCCTTCCAGAAGCAAATCACGGATCAAATTTACTCATCATCATAGGTGAAAATAGATCTTATCTCTACTGGGTCCACATTTTCAAGTTGCATGGGCGTTGGAAAACCTGAGAACATTACTTATTCTGTTACTTGCCGTTTCTTGCTAGTTACTTTCTTTCAGATTTGTAACAGAGGGATGATCCAGCAGTTAAGACGTGTCTTTAAAGAATCAAGCTCTTGTCGAGTTACACTGATACAATTATTGCTTACAAAATATCAAAGCAGGAAGTGGTTCCCAAAGTGATAGGTTTTTACAAGGAACAGGAGATACAAAACCGTCTTTTAGAAAGGATGCTGTGCTACCGTACCGTTTATTATGTATTAAGGTCTGCATGCTATCGAGACTTTATACATTTAGTTCAGACGGATGTGTTTAAACTCAAGACTCCACAAAACTTCGAAGAGGGTCTTTGATTAACTACCCTGTTATCCAAGTTTCCACTGCATTTTCAGTGAAAATGTCTTAAGATAGGAAAGAATCACCTCCAAGTAAACAGGCAACAAAAGCTTTTATACAAACGAGTTGAAATTCTCAGGTTCTTCAGGGATTTAAAACGCAGCCGCCTTCTATAGTTTATCCAGTATCAGAGCCCTATTCTAGGGTCATTCCCACGGTTCCCACGGCCTTTTAAGAGCAGGAATAGAACTCTGTTAGAAGTCCGTCTTCCTTCAAAACTGGCTGTGGAGCCGGGAGACCAGAACGCGGCTGGGCGGCTGCAGCAGCCAGAGCCGCACAGGATCGATCAGTCCCCGTGCGCACCGGGACGGCCAACGCTCTTTGTTAAAGAAACAAACGCGAGACGCGGCGGCGGGGACTGGTGGTGGTGGGGCAGAGAGCCAGGCGTTTGTATGTAGAACTGAGCCTAAGAAAGACCGAAACGGAGCCGCTCCAAACGCGGGGCAATCGGGGCACCGTGTCACCGGCCTTTGTGCACTGCAAGGCGCGTCAGAGTGACCTGCTCCGAGGTTCCCCTTTGTGTGAAAGTGTGCAAACAAGACGCCGGCAGCTCCTGCTGGCTCTCCGCGCTTCTCCAGCTCGCGGACACTAGGAACAAACCGCTCTTCCAGTCACACCGCCTCCTTCGTCCTCGCCCCGACCATATCGGGACTGGAGTTACTTCTCAGCTGCGGACCGAGGGAGCGAGGGGCGACAAAGGCTCGGTGCAGGCAGCCGCGACTCCCGGGCCCGCGAAGAGGGGCCGCCCGCCGCGCTCCGCAGCTGCGCGCTGGGCCGCGCCGGCCACCGCGGGCACCAACCACCGAGCAGCCGGGCCGTTGGGCGGGCGGTAATTTCTGGGAACGGGGCGGGGTCCGCGGTGGCTGAGCGGGGAGGCGGCGCCGAGGGCGAGCGGCGGGGTGGGCGCCACGTGCGTCAGGGCGGGCGGGGGACCGGGCGCGCTCCTGACCGCCCGCCCCGCGCCGCCCCGCCTCGCCTCCCGGGCCGGGTTAGCGGGGACTCCCGGCCCGGGCTCAGAGTTTTTTTCTGCAAGGCCGTGTCCACGACCAAGCGTCCCCGAGTGCGCCGCGGGCCCCGGGGGAGGACGGGGGCACGTCGCGAACTGCGCGACGCGGGCGACAGCCGGGGCCGCGGAGCCTGGCCGAGGGGTGTGCGGACTGTCCCGCCGGCCGGGCGAGCGCTGCAGGTGCACGCGCGGCCCCGCCGTCCCCACGCACCGGCTCCGCGCGTCCCCGCGAGGCGAGCGGCGGAGCGCGGCGACATGGGGGGGGGCGGGGAGCCCGGGGCCGGACAAGTGGCGAGCGTCTCCACCTGAGCAGGCGGGTTCGGGCGAAGTTGTGCGCCGAGCGGAGGGCGGGATCCCAGCGCGCAGGAGGCGGGCTGCGGCGGGACCGCGGGCGGCGGGGGTATAAATAGCCGGCCGGCTTGACAGGCGCGGAGGGGACTGGCGGTTCGCCTCCCCTCGGCGCGGGGAGGGAGGAGCGCGGAGCGGCGGGTGGGGGAGGCGGCCTCTGTCCTGGTGGCGGCGGCAGGAGGCCGAGGGGGAGGAGCCGGGCGGTGGCGGAGGGCGGGCGGGGGCCAGCGTAGGGCGGGGGCGGCCCGAGCTCCCGGCGCCCGGCTGTGTCGCCGCCGTCGCCGCGGCGGTTGGGGGTCGGCGGGGCGGCGCGCGCGTGGGGGCGCTGCGCGGGGCGGCGCGCCGCGGTTTTGTCTCGTCCTCGGAGCCGAGCTGCTCGCGCGGTGGCCGGGGAGGCCCTCTCCGCTCCTCAGGACGCCGGCCAACGGCGGGCGGCGGCGGCTTGGCCGGGTGCGGGCCTGCGGGGACGGGGCAGGAACGCCGGCGGGAGAGCGAGCAGGTAAGAGCGCCGGGCGGCGGGGCGGTGAAAGGGCTGCGGCCGACCGCGGCCGTCCCGTCCCGAAGTAGCCGCCCGGCCCGGCGCCCCGCCCGCGGTGTTGTTTGCTTCCGGGCTGTGCGAGGGGTTTCCGACGGGTGGCGGTGACACGGGCCGGGCGCTGGAGCCCTGGGAGGACGGGCCGCGGGGACAGGAGCGGCCGGGCAACGGTCGGGAGCGAGGCCGGGGGGCGAGGGACCTGGCGCGGGCGGGCGGCGGGGCGGCGGACGCCGCCAGGATGTTTACATGCGGGCGCGAGTCCCCTCTGCCGGGGCCGCGGAGCGCGCAGGCCGGGGCGGAGGTCGGAAGCGCGTCGGGGGAGGGTGGGCGCCGGGCTCGGGGCGGAGGCGGCGGCGGGCTGGGGAGGCCGGACAGTTTTCCCCGCCCCTCAAGTTACGGCCTCGGCGGCTTGCGCCGGGCCAGGCAGATCAGGTTGTACCTCGCGGTTTTATCCACTCTGCTCGGGTCCCCGGGGGCCGCGAGCTCTGCGCGGAGTCGGCGCGGGCGGCCAAACAAAACCCGAGCGCGCTTCGGGCGCCCCTGGTCGCCTCCCCGGCCCGCTGCGGGCGGATTTGCCGGGGGATCCGCGCCGCGAGGGTCCCGGGCTCCGCCGAGCTCCCCGCCGATCCTGCCGCAGCGGCGGTGCGCGCGCGGCCGCCGGCCCGGCTCCCGGCTCCCGGCTCCGGGCTCCGCTGGGACGTTTGCGTTCGGCGTTCGCAGAGGACGGGAAAATAATCCACCGCGCCGAGAGTAATCCACAGTGAGCAGCTCCCGGCGCCGGTCCGGTGCCAACTTGGCTGGGTGCTCTTTCTAGGGGCCACATTTTTCGCAGCAGAATAGCCTTTAAGTTCTCAGTACTCCATTAAATGAGTGGTAGGAGGGGGACGCTTCATTGTAGCCCTGTAAACTCGCTTCCCCTTTCTGTGTTCACGAACATTACTCCGTGGTTGTAAAATTTAATCTGGCGATGAGAAACTAATAGAAATGGCGCGTTTGATCTTCGGGTTTTTGCTTTTCTTTTTATTGAGTCTGCCGAGGAGAGGCAAATATGCTCAGAGTGCCCTAAGTTGCTGATGCCGGAAACAATGTCCGCCCCCTTGCGAAGATTGGATTATTTATTTTACAGTTTCTTCCGAAGGTTGAATGATTTTATATGAGACTGGTAGCTGCTGAAGTATGTGTATAGGGATTTAGGAATAAAAGTCTACAGACGACAGTACGGTTTGCATAGTGCATTCAAGAAGCTGTAATTGAGACATCCAGCAAACACAACGCACGAAGTAGAAAATTGAAGTATCTTGAATATTTGAAATTTCAGTGTGTAACATTCTTATTTTTAAACCTGATCGCTTGGATTAATCATCGTAGCTCATTTCAGACAGAAATGATTGCCTATAAAATAGTTAGTTGGAGTATGCTTGGAAAGAATTTGATACTTTGAGATTTTTCTACCCTAAGTAGGCGTTGTATGGTGTGATGGTCTTGGTTCTTACCTGCTCACAGGTTGTATGCCTTTTTAGGGGAGGGTGGTGGGCCATCCAATACTCATCATAACGTTTACGTTTTAAATTATCTTATTTGTAGCATCAATAATAATATTTATACCAAATGGCTGATGTTAGCGGCGATCAAAAGTAAACTAGACCCATATATATATTATGTTATCCCTGATCAAATATATCAAGCCACACACCAATTGCTAAACACCTTCAGGTACTCACGGATCCTGTGGTTTGGGGTGGGGTAGGGTGTTGAGACAAAGCAGAGTTGTGAAATACTATTCACACACCGTTCAGTGGATGTAAAAGGTACAGAGTTCTGCAACCATTATGGTACTCAAAACGTGCATATTACCCTTAAAAAATGGTTTAGAGTGAGGACGTGCTCAGTGGTAGAGGACTTGCTTTCTCCATGCTGGAGTCTCAGCGGCCCATCTGACCAAGCACCCTGTGTCCTTGCAGACCCTCCTTCCTCCTTCCGCATTGCTGTTTCTAAGTAGCCACCCTTGCCTGTTCGTGTTCTGGGTATTTGTGTAGGTAAATAAAAGTGTACAATATAGTCTTTTGTGATGGGCCTCTTTCACTAACATGAAGTTTTCAGAATTTCTGCAAGTTGTAGCATGTGTCAGTACTTCCTTACTGTTTTTGCTGAGTAATGTCCCTCTGCATGGTGCACTTCCGTATGTTTTCCCCATTCATCAGTATTGGAAGTTCCACATTCTTGACTATCAGACTGACAAACAATTGCGTGCAAGATTTCTGCTGCGAATGTGCTTTCATTTTTTTGTTCTTCTTTCAGTAACGTATGCTTTTCAAAAAACACGCTTCTTGCTGGGATTAGTAGCTGCACACCCAATTCCACACTCATGGAACGGCATAGGCCACGTGGTAGAATCACCTGGTCTCCATAGGCCCAGGCTGGCCTGGACCTTAAGAGATCCTGGTCTCAAAAACCAAAGAACAAAAACAAACGAAAAAACCCAGCACGATTTTGTCTCAATATCAAAACATAAACTTCACTCTACTATTTGATAGTGTGAGCACAAATATCTTTTTAGCAAAACGTACAGATGCAGAAATCTATCACAGCTTACTATGATAGAACTAACTTTATTTTTCTGCCTCCTAACAAAATCTTGGCCGCATCTTACTTGAAGCTGACACTTTCCAGCACCTCTGCCCTGCCCATAGCAGCCATTCAGGGTTTTGCTTCTTAGCGCGTGCTCGATCAGATATCCATATAGTAAGTTGTGGGGCTAGAATCTTATTGAACATTAGGGCTATAGTTTTGAGATTATTTTTCGTCAATATTCATGAGTATGTTATTGGGACTTATCATTTTAACAAAAATTGTTATTTTACGTATATGAGTGTATTGTCTGAATGTAGGTTTTTGTACCTGTGTCATGCAATATCCGTGGAATTCAGAGGAGGGTGTCAGAACCACTGGAGCCGCAGATGGTAGACACCATGTTGTGAGACACCATGTAGATGGTGAACTAACCCTGGTCCTCTGGAAAGAGCTAACAAGCTGCTGTAACCTGCTGAGCCATCTTTCCAGTTTTTTTTTTTTTTTTTTTTTCTTTTTTCTTTTTTCCAAACACTATGGCATCCTTAATAGAACCACTTCAGTTGACCAGTTGGTAGGTATGTGGCTTGATTCCAGTTTCAGACTGCTTCAAATGAAGCACCTTGAATATTCGATTATAAAGTATTTGTGTGACTCAACTAATCAGCATCTCATTCTACGTCTGGATAGCAACAGCTGAGATTACTGTGTCACAATCTTAAACTCCAAAACAACTGCAAATTGTATTCCTGAAAGTAGGCAAGACCCATATCGTGTTCTCAGCAGCTGTCGTATGAGAAATCTAGTTATCTTCATTGTCTGTCACACATTTAATACGGTTTTCTATCCAACTTAACAATGGACAATCGACAGTGAGCATAACAATTGAGACTATTCTATCTTCTCTTTTTTCGTCCTTCTCTCTTTTTTTTTTTTTTTTTTATCTTTTTTTTTTAGACNTTTTTTTTTTTTTTTGTCTTTTCAAGATAGGGTCTCCCTGTAGCCCCAGCTGTCGTGGAACTCACTCTGTAGACCAGGCTGGCCTTGAACTCACAAAGATCCGCCTGCCTCTGCCTCCCAAGTGCTAGGATTAAAGGCATTAGAACCCAATATAGGGGGTGGTGATTACCATCACCATGAGAGGAAACTAAGTCCTCAGGTGATAAAGCAATGAACTAGTTCCCTGCACTAGGCCGAAAGTTTGCTTTGGAGCTTCATCCTGGAGGCTTGGAGGCCTTATTCTTTTATGGGTATCAAGGACATTGAAATCAGAAGCTGAGGGTGGTTAGGTACCATGTTCACAGCAGTGAATTTTGAGGGCCTGAACTAGTGTTTAAACTCATGTAGTCACTCATTGTAGTCTGGCATACTACCTGGTCGCCAATGACTATGCAGACTTCACCAGACTGGCCAGAAAAATATCTTCTTTGGCCTCTCTTTAAACAAGTAGTTCTGGGCAACCATGCAATTGAATTCTATGTAATTGAATTCCTATGAAGCAGAACATCCATCCCTCCTACTCTTTTCTGGGCTTCTGCAGAGAAGGTTATTCAGACCTCTCCTCTGCTCTGAGTCTGCAAAGAAACTCAGTCCTTGTCCTGGTTAGTTTGCCTGGTCAACTTCATACTGCCTAGAGTCACCTGGGAAGAGAGTCCCTCAAAGAATTTCCTCAATCAGACTGGCCTGTGGCCATGTCTGTGAGAGATGGTCTTGATTGATGACTGATGTGGGAGAGCCGAGCCACCGCGGGCAGCACCTTCCCTAGGCTGCAGGGGAGCCTAGCCCCTGGCTGGTGGCACATGCCTTTAATCCCATCACTCAGGAGGCAGAGGCAGGTTTCCATTTCCTGCTCGAGTTCCTACACTGATTTCCTTCAGTGATGAACTACGACCCTCTCCTAAATTGCTTTTGGTCAGAGTGTTTTATCACAGCAGAAAACTAAGTCCCCAAGCTCACTTTCTGGTTTAGTTATTGTTTTGCCTTTTATGACACAGAATCCTTGTGTGAGTGAGTGTGTGTGTGTGTGTGTGTGTGTGTGTGTATTTTTGAGACAGAGTGGGGGAAAGAGGAAGATAAAATAAGTTGCCAGGTGTTGTGGTGCACACTTTTAAGCCCAGCACTTAGAAGGCAGAGGCAGACCGATCTCTGTGAGTTCAAGGCCAGCCTGGTCTACATAGCAAGCTTCAGGCCAGCTGGGACTAAAGGGAGACCCTGTCTCAAAAAGACCAAAAGTAGCCAGGCCGGGCGTGGGGCGTGGTGGCGCACACCTTTAATCCTAGCACTTTGGAGGCAGAGGCAGGTGGATCTTTGTGATTTCAGGGCCAGCCTGGTCTACAGAGTGAATTCCAGGCCAGCTGGGGCTACAGGGAGACCCTGTCTGGAAAAGACAAAAAAACTAATAGAAAAAAAAGACCAAAAATAAACAAAAAAGAAATAAAGAAAGGAAGGAAGAAAGAAGTCGCCAAAACCAAATTAAGAGAGGCCATCCTAACTTTATAGACTATAAGATAGCCTAGCAGTTGAGAGCACCGACTGCTCTTGCAGAGGACCTGGGTTCGATCCCCAGCACCCACATGGCGGCTAAGAACAGTCTGTAACTCCAATTCCAGGAGAACTCCAGTTCCAGGGAAATCTGACACCCTCTTCTGACCTCTAAGGCATTGCATGACACGTGACGGCATGGAATAGCCGAGAAGATAGGCCCGAAGGACAAAAGAAAGCCTGCACTAGAGTTTCGCGAACTCACCCCCACCCATCGAGCAAGGAAGGCTAGTTTCACTTCTTTACTTCCGCATACTAACATGATAATTAGGGACTATGCTAGGAAGGGAAGGGATTGGATCAATTAAGGACTTGTAAATTAAGCCTCCTAAAAGGACCAATTAGGAAGAGACACATACCCCAGTAGGGAAGCCGGCACGGCTTATAAGCCTCTGTAAACCTGCAATAAAGTGAGCTTGAGCTGTAACACTCTGACTCGACTCCCTGCCTTGGTTACTTTCGGTTCGGCAGCGCACTTACTCTCCCCAGCCCCACTCCGTCGCAGGCCTTACTCTCCCCAGCCCCACTCCGTCGCAGGCCGACAGAGTGAAGATCTTCGGCGGTGAGGAAGCTGGAGAGGGTGGTCTTTGCCAACCACCTCTCTATGACCCCCGCAGACACGGGTGCACAGACCTACATGCAGACAGTACATTCATACACATACAAAAATAAATAAAATTAATTTTTAAAAAAAGAAAGCGATTTTTACTTTATGTGCATGAGAAGGGTGAGGCTATATAAATCCCTCAGGCCTAACCCCAGTGTTCCAAAGACTCCACCTCCTGCAAGCTTCCTCAAACAGTGCCACCAATTGGGAGCTGTCCTGGTTTGTCTTCCATTGCTGCGACAAAACACTCCGAACAACACCAACTTGGGGAGGAAAGGGTTTATTCAGCTTACATCTCATGGGTCACAGTTCATCACTTAGGGAGCCCAAGGTAGGAACTCAGGGCAGGAACCTGGAAGCAGGAGCTGAAGCACAGGCCATGGAGGAATGTTGTTTACTGGCTTGCTCCCCTGGCTGATGCCCAGCCTGCTTTCTTATACAGTACACAACAACCTGCCCAGGGTGGCACCACCCATAGTGGGTGGGCCCTTCCACATTGCTCAACAATCAAGACAATACTCCACAGATGTGGCCACAGGCCAGTCCAATGGAGCCAATTCCCCAACTGAGGCTCCCTCAACCCAGGTGTGTCAAGTTGACACTAAAGCTATCCAGCACAGGAGCCAAGTGTTTTAATACAGGAGCCCATGGGGACATTTGTCATATTTAAAGTTATCACACATTTACCAATCTAAAGCTATTTAAATCTACGAGTAACAAAGATTTCATATACTTATATTTTGCCATTTATAAAGGTTAATATCAGCCCGAAATTACAGTATTTTGAGAGTAACATGGGAAAATCTTATTTGGGGGTAAAATACCTCTAAAACTGTCCTCACAGCTGACATGGTGACACATAGCTTTGATCCCAGCCCTCAGGAGGCAGAGGCAGGTAGATCTCAGTGAGTTCAAGGCCAGCCAGAACTAACTACACAGTGAGACCCTGTATCAAAAAATAAAAACAACAAAAAACCTGTCTTCACATCTAACAAATTTTAAAATATTAAGCAGGAATTTAAGCTTACTTAAATGTAAATCAAAGTCTCCAAGGATTAGCACAAGGAAGCAAATTTAAAGGTCAGGACTAGCGCGGGACATGGTGGCGCATGCCTTTAATCCTAGAACTTGGGAGGCAGAGGCAGGCAGATCTTTGTGAGTTCAAGGCCAGCCTGGTCTACAGAGTGAGTTCCAGAACAGCTGGAACTCACTCTGGGCTACAGGGAGACCCTGCCTTGAAAAGACCAAAAAAAAAAAAGGTCAGGACTAGCAACTCTCCACTCAAAATTTAGTCTTTCCCTGTGACCCACTCAAACAGTAATTATCATTCCCTGCTCCATACCAGGCCATAAAAGATTATCATTGATGCCGTGGTGGTGCACGCCTTTAATCCTAGCACTTGGGAGGCAGAGGCTGGCGGATCTTTGTGAGTTCAAGGCCAGCCTGGTCTACAGAGTGAGTTCCAGGACAGCTGGGGCTCCAGGGAGACCTTGTCTCAAAAAGAAAAAGAAAAAAAAAAAAAAAAGATTATCATTGGGGCTGGAGAGGCAACGGCTCTTGCAGAGGACCCAGGCTTGGTTCCCAGCAGCCATATGGTAGCCAACCATAGTCCATAACTCTAGTTCCAGGGGTCTTATTCCCTCTTCTGCCTTTTTTTTTTATTTAATTTTATTTATTTTTGTATGTGTACGAGTGTACTGTCGGCATGTAGGTTTGTGCACCCGTGTCGTGCAATGCCGCGGAAGTCAGAAGAGGGCGTCGGATTCCCCTGGAACTGGAGTTCTCCTGCAATTGGAGTTACAGACGGTTCTCAGCTGCCATGTGGGTGCTGGGGATAGAACCCGGGTCCTCTACAAGAGCAGTCGGAGCTCTTAACCACTAAGCTATCTCTCCAGCCCCTCTTCTGCCTTTTATAGTTATTGTACTTACTACATACAGGCAAAGCACTCATATACATAAAAAAATAAAATTTTATTGAAAGGTGTGGTATAATTGGACTTTCTTCCGAATGGTCTCTCTCTGGAATGGAGGAGCCAGGGAACCAGCAACCCTTCCCAGCCAGTCATCTCACCTTGGGGGAGCCCGAGTGGTAGTGGGTGGGTGGCTCCCTCTCCCCCACTAGGGCCATGTTGTGCTGAACTACCCCCTCACCCATTGCTTTGTAGGAAAGCCCATTAAACTCACTAGTCTCCCCTAAAGTTAAGTTTTGGAGAGTCTGTTCCTGAGTCCATCTTTGGGCCTGTGGGGCAGGGGAGGGGGGAGGCGGTGCACCTAGGCTAGCCAAGCCACACCAAGCAGAGTGGAGTAGACGCTGCTGTCCCAGGAAGGAAAATTTTCTGTGACAAAAGGTTATCCTCCCATTGAACAACCTTATTCTGCTATCTAATCTGCATTGTGTAGCCTCTCATGTTTTCCTCTATTCAAGAACCCTTGCAGTTCAACATGAATGGTTTGACCAGTTCAGGAGCCAGCATGATTTTTTGACCTCTAGGTCCTGAGCCTGCTTAACTAGCCATGAATATATCATGTGACTTTGCTTTTCTAGAGCAGAACTGGTTCATTTGAATCAGATACGCTTCACCTAAGCTGATCTTCCATTTTTGCTTTCAGGAATTTGGAATTGAGACCAAGAAACCATCTACCATTTCTTTGTTTCTTTCTTCATGTGTGTATATGTGTGCTGTATGAGTGTATTCATCGTCATGTATGTTTGCAGGTGCATATGAACACGCGCACATATGTGTGGAGGCCAGCACTCTACTTGGGGTGTTTTCCTTAAGTGCTCTCCACTTTATCTTGTACTTGTTGCGTTTTTTGTTGTTTCTTTTTTGGGGGGGTTTTGGTTTTTTGTTTTTTGTTTTTCTGTATGTGTATGAATGTACTGTCTTCATGCAGGTGTGTGCATCCGTGTCATGCAATGCCGCGGAGGTCAGAAGAGGGTCTTGGCTTCCCCTGGAACTGGAGTTCTCCTGGACTTGGAGTTTCAGACAGTTCTCGGCCGCCATGTGGGTGCTGGGGATCGAACCCAGGTCCTCTGCAAGAGAGGTCGGCGCTCTTAACCACTAGGCCATCTCTCCAGCCCGTTTCTTTGTTTTAAGACTAATGTGTATGTGTTCCTAAGTGCATTTGTGCACTACACACAATGTAGTCCCTGTGCAGGCCAGAAGAGCAGGTCAGAACCCCAGAACTGCAGTTATAGGCAGTTGTAAGCTTCCTGACCTGGGCGCTTGTAATCAAACCTGCGTCTTCTAGAAGAGCAACAAGTGCTCTTAACTGCTGAGCCATTTCTCTGGCCCCCACCTTATTTTTTGAGATGGGGCTCTCACTGAAACTGGTGCTCCCTCGTTCAGTTAGACTGACTGTCCAGCAAACCCAGTCTCTGCCTCTCCAGCCACTGCCCCCCACCCCAGGGTTCATATACCGCACTCCCTTCTGTTAATTGTTGTATGAAATAATGCAATGTTTTTTCATTGTTTTAAAAAACTATCTTTTTCAAGCCAGGTGTGGTGGGGCATGCCTTTAATCCCAGCACTTGGGAAGCAGAAGCAAGCAGATCTCTGAGTTTGAAGCCAGCCTGATCTACATAGCAAATGCCAGCCCGCTAAGACTACAGGCAGATCCTATCTCAAAAAAATGGAGTGGGGGAGGCTGAAGGGATGGCTCAGTGGTTATGAGCACTGACTGCTCTTGCAGAGGACCCACGTGGTGGTTAACAACCATCTGTCACTATAGTTCCAGGGAATCTAATGCCCTCTTCTGACACCCTCAGGCACTGCATGACACAAGTGCATTTACATACATGCAGGCAATACACTCATACACATAAAATAAAAATAATAAAGCAGTAAAAAAAATTGTCATCTTGAATGAGTTTTTGGTATGATCGCCATCTTTACATACCTTGTCTCGTAGACCTTTAATTTTTACCTGAATAAAATATTCAAATATAGGAGTTGGAGAGCTGGCCAGTGGTTATTTATGAGTGCTTCTACAGAGACTTTGCTTCCCAGCACCCACATCAGGCAGCTCACACCCACCTATAACTCCAGTTCTAGACAATTAAACATCCTCTTCTGGCCTCTGCAGGCATGTACACTCATGTGCACAGACAAGAATGTACATAACTAAAATGTTTAAAAACGTTTAAAAATCAAATATATCCGTCAGGCGTGGTGGCGCACACCTTTAATTCTAGCACTGGGGAGGCAGAGCCAGGAGGATCTCTGTGAGTTCAAGGTCAGCCTGGTCTACAAAGTGAGCTCCAGGCCAGCCTGGACTAAAGGAAGACCTGTCTCAAAAACACACACACAAAATCAAAAATTAAATACATATTCAGCACAATAAATTAACACATAAATTAAAATGATAAAAAGTATCCTTCATCTCTACTAACAAAGGAGTCTTTATTTCTCGCTTTCTTGAGCTGTGCCAAAATATCTTTTCAAATTATAGCTAAAATGCACATTCAAGTTGGACATAGCAGTATATGCTCATAATCGAAGTACTAGAGGCCAGAGGCAGGGCAATCAAGAGTTTGAACTCAGTCTGTACTACATAGGCCCTGTTTAAGGAAAATGCGTTTCCAAACCTTCAATGTATTTTAGAATCCTCCTGTTATCAAGCACTCACGATGACCTACTTGAATCATTTACACTGGACAGAGCAACTCTCTACAGGAATGCTCTAATTAAAAATCCAAGCTGTCATGTGTGTGTACATGTTCCATGTAGCCATGAACCTAAAAAGAAAATGTGTGACTGATTCAAAATAGTGAAATAATCTAAAATCTTTTTTTGTTGTTGTCTTTTCGACACAGGATCTCCCTGTAGCCCCAGCTGTACTGGAACTCACTCTGTAGATCAGGCTGGCCTTGAACTCACAAAGATCCACCTGCCTCTGCCTCCCAAGTGCTAGGATTAAAGGCGTGACCCACCACGCCCGGCTAAAATCTTAAATCTCACAGAAACAACTTTCCTCATCTTCAAACCTTTCCCAAGAGAAAAGCTTTTCCTGGAGAGGTGTGAGCAAATGTGTTTATCACAGATAGGACAGACCAAAGCTAGTATTCCACCAAAGTCCAGTTTGGCAATCCATCAAGCTTAATGGACTTATTAACTGTAAGAAACATTAGATATTAGTATTTTCTTTCAAACACTACTTATTACAAAAAAATTTGAATGTTTTCATTGCCCCACACACACCGGGTAAAACATGGTTTATGACAAGATATTCTAATCTTTTAATCTACCCCCACACACATCTGGTAAAACTTTTGGTTACAGGAAAGGCTCTGGTGCATTCTGGGAACTGATAGCACTTCCTCCTCTTTGGTCACAGCCCTTTTCCCCTTCTTTTCTTTCGTGCAGATTCTTAGCAGGCCAGGAAAGACTGTGAAGCTGGACCCCAGCCAATGAGGAAAAGACGCCTGAAGTGCTATTGCCTTAGGAGTTAAGATCAAAACTTACCACGTCCTTTACTCCCTGGGTTTGCTTCTCCATATCTTCTCTGAGTCCTGCACCCTTTTGATCAGAAGTAAATCTGGACTGGTAGTGGTTAAACTTCATCTTCTTAGATTCTGTAGCATCTTCCAAGATCACTTGCAGCTGGGGGGAGGGGTGTGGAGTGTGGGGCTGGGAAGCAGTGAAAAAGGAAGACCGGTAGGCAGAAGTCATTAACATCTGGAATCCCAGGTGAGAGACCCCTGATCTTCCTAACCAGAGAGTGTCAACAGCTCCATTAGCATCACCATAGGTCTAGCTATCTCTGTATTGTTTATTTCATTGACCTGATTTTAATCCTACAGTCCAAAATGACGTTGGGATGATCATGTTTTGCCAGAGGAGTTAAAAAAATAAAAATACCACAGCACTGTGTCTTGTACGTGCTCCAGGAATAAGTGAGTTAAAATATCACAGTTCTGTAGCTCCAGCTGTCCTGGAACTCACTATGTAGACCAGGCTGGCCTTGATCTGCCTGCCTCTGCCTCCTGAGTGCTGGCATTTAAGGCTTGGGCTGCCCTGCCTGGCAAATATCGCAGTTTTTATAAAAACACTCAGCCATTTGAGCAAATCAGTGGGTCTCACGCAGGCTCACTTTGAGAGTCTCTGAGGTTCAAGTTCACTAATCTGAGGCCCACTTGCCCCCAGGCTTCTCTGAATCACTTTCCTGTATGTAATATACTCTCCTTTTATTTCCTAGTGTACATAAATTGGTTTCCATACTTCACAATCCAAGGTGTCTCCCTAAAATCCTTATTAGATATGTTTTGTAGATTACTGCTGTGAATGAAAGTTCCAAGAAAAATAAAAATAAAAAATAAATACAAACAAAAAGATGTGTGAATTTCAACTGAAATTCCTGCCAGGCTGATCAACTGATTAGAACTTCAGAGAGGATGGAAAGTGTGGAATGTTGCAGGTCCACCCTCATTCAGCTTGGGCCTTCTTTAGCCTCTAAATAGCTGTTTCTAGTCTACTTCTGTGTCTGACATAACACCCTGTGACTACCAGCTAAAAGAACCCTGAGATGTGTTAACTGAGCAGAACGCTAGCTTCCTTCAACCCAAGGGCTAAGAGGCCTATCCGATAGCATCTATAGCTTACTTTTTTTTTTTAACTTTTTAATTTTATTTTATTATTTTTTAAATTAATTTATTTTTATGTGTATGAATGTACTGTCTGCATGTAGGTTTGTGCACTCATGTCATGCAGTGCAGCGGAGGTCAGAAGAGGGTGTCAGAATCCCTTGGAACTGGAGTTAAAGACGGTTCTCAGCCGCCATGTGGGTGCTGGGGATCGAACCCAGGTCCTCTGCAAGAGCAGTCGGTGCTCTTAACCACTAGGCCATCTCTCCAGCCCCCATATTTTATTATTTTTATGTGTATGAGTGTACTGTCTGCATGTAGGTTGGTGCACCCCTGTCGTCCAATGCCTCGGAAGTCAGAAGAAGGCGTCGGATTCCCCGATAGCATCTAAGGCCTGTAACAGAATTCTCCCCCACTTTGCTATGACCTGCCTACCAAATGTACCCACCAACGTATTTGAAAAGTGTGTTGTCGACTCATGACTTTCTTTGTTCTGTTACTATAATTTATTTTTTATTTTTTTAATTTTATTTATTTTTTATGTGTATGAATGTACTGTCTGCATGTAGGTTTGTGCACCCGTGTAGTACAATGTCTTGGAGGTCAGAAGAGGGTGTCAGATTCCCCTGGAACTGGAGTTCTCCTGGAATTGGAGTTTCAGACGGTTCTCGGCTGCCATGTGGGTGCTGGGGNTCTGAGGCTGAGACCTCTTTCCCAGGCCTTAGAACTTAGTAGCTCATCTTTTAGAAGTTGCCTCCTGCAGAGATTGCAGAATTAAGACATTTAGAGCATGTACTCTGGATTCGGCATGGATACAATGCTGAGAACATACACAAACTCAACCATTCAGATTGGCATCAACCTTGGCTCAATCCACTTGCCAATAGTTGTATATAATTCCATCTTGTTTTAGATGTTCTCAAACTTGGGAACTTACTGGTATTTAATGACACCAAATTCAAGCACAGAAAACTACTCAGTGTATCTTTCCAAAGACTAAGTACAAGCACAGCAATTATTTAATACTTAAAAGCCCCTTTATGTGGAAAGAAAAAAAAAAAAAGCCCCAAAACTCTGTAACTTATCTCAGTTACAAAAGGAGTCATAAGGATTGGTGGGTTTAAATGAGCCAATTAGTTCCACTCACACTAGCAACAGTAACTTGGACTACCCAGAAATAGTGAGTGTAAAGAGAAATTACTATGACCTAAATGAGTGTGAAAAAAGGGAATATAATTTGGATTGTCTTAGTCTTTCCTCAACTAAAGTTTCTGTTGCATTCATGGGTGGGACTTGTTTTTCCTCAGATTACTCTCTAAACTCAGCAGAAACCTGAATCCATGCTTGTGGGACTCAGCTTTATTCTAAAATCAATAGTGGAAGATGAAGACATAAGACCCTATTGGAAAGATAATTTAATGTACTGAGGCACACCCTCTCAGAATCCTAAGTAGATATTAAAATATTTAAGTGGCCAATATTGATATGAAAGATGACAGATCAGTGAGTCAGGATAGAATGCCAGAAGAAAATCCTTTCATACAAGAATACACAATAAAAATATTCAAAATCAATGGGGAAAGTTTGAATATTCAAAATAGGATTGAAACAATTGGCTATTTAGAAAAAAGGTAGATGTAAGAATGCATTTGATTGTTAGTAACCAAGAAACAAAAAACAATCAGACTGAGATGTAGTTTCTCATAGAAATCAAGTTAGTTGCTACTATTGGGTTACCTGCTCTATCTTGAACTAAGACCTAGACTGGCAGACATGGCCCATGACCAATCATTTTGTACAGTTCATAAACTAAAAACAATCTACCTCATTCAAATGGTTGGGGGGGGAGAGTTTTGCGACAAGTTAATATATTCAATTCTAATTTTAGTGCACACAATTAAAGCTGAGCTTGTTTACATTTCCTGAATGACTGTTTCAGCACTGCAAGTCCAGGGTGAAGCAACCCCAACAGAAATCTCTGGCCCTTTACAAATGAAGATGCCTACCCCCGCCCTGAGGAACTCATCCAGCTTTCTTTGATGTCTTCTTGACATTCCCTCAGTAACATAGTTCAGTACTATAAACCAGCCCCAGGTCTGAAGCCAGTGCCTCCTTGGAGGCTCTGCAGATGCCCAGTCACCCGCCACAACCCTGCCCAGACCCAAGTGTGAAGGTCAGAAGTATTTTGCAGGAGCTGATTCTCTCCTTCCACTATATAGGTCCCTGGGATGGAACTAGGATGTTCAGTTTTGGCAGCAAGTGCCTTTATCCCCTGAGCAACCTCACCAGAACTCCATGGAGTCCTCCTTTAAGTTTTATTTTGTAGCCAAGTTTCGAAGCCATTTGAGCGAATGCTCGAGCAGACAAACGTTTCAAGGAGCAATCAGATTGCTTCTTTTTCATGGTCCTTGACATAAGATTTGAAACCCAATGCACACTCACTCATTGTGCTGGTTCAAGGAAGTAGGATGGGGAATCCAAAATAAGACTGTCATTTGGTAGTATTGAGTTTTATTCAAGGCAGTAAAAGGGCTAATGTCATTACATTAAAGTTATAAGCATGAAGTCCTTTAAATAATGAGACCTAACCCTTCTATGAGACCAAAGCCCCCCTCCACTAATCTGAAGCGATAGCCTCCACTCCAGCAGCTCTTAGGCTGTCCCCTGCCACCGAGCTGGCAGGGAGGGTCTTAATGCACTGTGCTCATGGCTAGTCTGAGACACATTCTCTTGACAGAGTTTTCATTCATTCAAACAGGCCAGGAACGCCAGACCAGCTTTTAACTAGTCCCAAATGTATGAGGCAAAATAGCCTGGAAGGATCCAAAACCGAGCCCCATTTAAATGGTACAGTTTTAGTCCCACACAGATACTAAAAAAGTTTAATTCTAATTTCTTTTCCCCTAAGTGTCCTTCAAGATGGCTACTAAGCCTTGCCTCCTTAGGCAGTCCAAGACGCAGGAGTACTCAGACACCTGGACACCCAACGGGTCCAGCCCCTCAGCAACGGCGATGCCCGAGAACAGCAGCAGGAGGGTTTCTGGCGGGAAGCGGTGTCCAGGGAGAAATGACTCCTGCGAATCCATTTTTCTTACTGTGCTTTGACAATAGAAACAATCAAAGAGCTCTGGAGGCACGAGGAGCTTCCTAGCGCCCTCACCATCCCCCGAGACTTAAGTGTGTGAGAGACCCAGAGGACGACCCAGGGATCACACTTTTCTACTAGCCAAGTGTTGGCATAGTACACGTTCATCATCCTAAACCATCAAGGAAAAAAGCCAGACTTTGATGGGACCACAGACCTGGAAGAGGTAGGGACAGGTGGGCACTTCTGTCCTATAGGATTCAAAGTTGGGATGAAAGATCTCACTATTCAGGCCCAGGCAGATCCCTTGACAGTGAGGGACGCTAAATATCTTGGGTGCCACAATGCACTGGCCCCATGCAGCTCTGTGAAGGTTCACCTTTCAATCCTGCAGATGTCAGGGCTTCTCTGGGGGAAGATAAACCTGATCACGATCCCCTCCTGATGATTTGGGCTCTACATTAGACACAAAGGGCTCCTGGACATAGGTGGGTGAAACAGAGGTGGTTGTTGGTAGGTCAAGGCTATGAACAGCAGTACGACATCCCGCCTGTCTTGAGCACTGGAACATTCCTTCAGGCTGGCATCAGAGACATCAGTGGATGGAATCTTTTCCTCTATCAGGAGGCCAGGCACCACCTCCATCCAATATGTTAGTAAACAGTAGATGTCCAATAATGACCATCCCTCTGAGTGATAATGGGAAAAGAGCTCAAGAGGACTCTTTGAGGGTCCTGGAACTCTAGAATCAGCTCAGCAGGGGCGGGAGGGGGGCAATTGGTACTCAGGCCCACAACTGTATCAAGGGAGTCCCCAAGAAAGAAACTGCTTCAAACTGAAGAAGCCAGTAACAATGTAGGAACTGGGTGTGTTTGGATGCGAGAGTAAAGGCACACTGTCTGGAAGAAAAAAAATCTCATTTATATGGGAAGGCAGAGTCTGACTGAGACAGTCCAGCGGCTCTACCCAGCTAAAAGGAACACACCAAAGGCCCAGCACCGAAAGGCCACGACTAACCCAGGAGCTGCCCCTCCCACCGCAGTGGACCCCATTGCGCTCCTCTCTGATGGCATCCCCTTTTAATAAACTATCTCTTCTCTAGCCAATTTCTTTTCTTTTTCTTTTTTTCTTCTTTTTTTTTTTTTTTTTTTTTTTTTCCTTATTTATTTATTTTTAGCGTATGAATGTTATACCTATCATGAAGGTTTGTGTCCTGTGGTCCGTGCAGCTCGACGATAGGTCAGCAAGAGGGTGTCGATCCCCTGGATACTGGAAGATAAAAGATGGTTCTCAGACCCACATGTGGGTGAAATGGGATAATCAAACCCGGGTGCTCCTGCAAGAGCATCGGTGCTCTTAACCACTAGCTCTATCTCCCAGCCCTGGATAATCACTCTTAAGATTCTACTCTTATGCACTGTAAGATAATTTTCTAAGTGCCTTTTAGAATACATGCAATTCAGCTAGCAGGGCGTGGTGGTGCACCGCCTTTAATCCTAGCAACTTGGAGGAAGGCGCAGGTGGATTTGTGTGTTCAAGAGCCAGCCTGGTCTACAGAGTTGAGTTCCAGGACAGCTGAAGCTTACGGGAGACCCTTGTCCTGAACAAGAAACAAAAAAAAAAAAAAAGAGCACATGAATCAACTGCTGCGAGAGAGAGGAGGGAAGACTTTATAGGATAAGAAATTATTTTTTATTGTCCCTTGGGAAGGAAATCACAGGGTCCTGTGACTAAGCTTGGTAATGTGTGACATTCTTCACCAAGCTGGACGAGCTGACTTCAGCTCTAAAGATGTGTGCAGTTATCATGATTTAGAGATACCGTGTGTTAGCCACGGGCTTTTTATGTGACAGTATGATGCCATCAATCCGTGTGAGTGAGGACCTCGGGAATTCGCAGACGGTTGCCCTCTAAATTGTACCCAATCTTCATTGAGAATTCTTGGGCATTGCCTCAATAAAAACCCCCCCAACCACCTCAACTGACTTTAGAGAACTCAGATTAAGGCCTGTATACGATAATTATAAACTAGGTAAAATATAAGTGTTGGAGGGTAAGCAAAATTCCCAAAAGTTTAAGGGAGTAGAGCAGAAAGCATGGTAGCATTTGTGGAATCAAAAGCAGCTTTCAAGAACAATGCATATCTGAGGCGGATTACAGAGCTGACTTGTGTAGTGACTGACAAGGCAGGAGAGGGAGTTTACATATAGGAAGGTCTCCAGCCAGGGCCACTGAGTGAGGAAGGTCAGCGTGAGACCAGTGAGATGCCATTCGTAGCTGGTACCCAGACCATCCATCAAAAAAGAGTCTTTAGGCCGGGTGTGGTTGGCGCAAGCGTGTAATCTCCAACCTCGGGAGGCTCTCAGAGGCAGGCTAGATATCTGTGAGTTCAGGCCAGAGCATGGTCTACATAGTGGAGTTCCCAGGCCCAGCTGGAACTACAGGGAAGCCTTATTTCAAAAAAAAAAAGACAGAAAAGAAAAGAAAAGAGACGCAGAGGCTATAGGGCATGTCAGCAAGAATGTATTTTCTGCGTGAGCGTTGGTGGCCTCTTATAAGGGATAGATATATCTTCCAATGAGGATCTTTCACTGTTAAAGGGAATATGATGGGGCTAGGAGACTAAGATGGGAACTCTTATGTAGTGGAGTCGTGAGTTAACGAAGCACTTGCCACAGAAACACGATAAATGGTATCCTCCTTTACAGAGTGACCTTGTTTGGATGGGTTTTGAATCCACATCCAAAAGCAAATCACCGTCAATGGCGGCGAGAACTTGAAACTCCAATTCCCAGAACTCCAGTCCAGGATCCGAGACCTCTCCATGACTTCCTGTGTCAGGTAGCTGAGATCGGATCATTGCATCGAACGGATTCGCAGGTGCACGTTTTTATTAATCTTCTGCATAGCGCAGACGAGGTGTACTCATATATCGTGACACTATGATGATACATGAATTCATTTAAAAATCAGAGAATGTCATACAAATAAGAAATACCGTACTGTTAAACTTAAATAGAACATGAAAGAAAAAAAGAAAGAAAAGAAAGAGAAAGAAAGAGAGAAAGGACACTCCCACCCCCACAAAAGGAAAACAGATAAAGTAATTTGGAAGTTCCATAGGAATAGATAGGTCTGACTCACGGGCTCTGTGAAGCCAAGGATTTTTGTACTTTCTATTCCAGACGATCCATCCTTGAAGTATTTATCCTTTACATTCTTGTGTTGAAGGCAGATCAAAATTGGTTTCATGAAATTTGTGAGACAGAGTTGTTGGCTTTGGGTCCATATCTCTTGGATGAGTGCTTATATAATGGTTAATGAGAGGCGTTTAGGGTGAGTCATACATTGACACATGCTGGGGGTTGGATGGGAGTTACTCAGTTAGGGGATTGGCTTCCATTGATGACTTAGTCCTGTTGGAGACATATACCAACTGCTGGAGTATTTTATGTCCTTATGATTTCGGTCGAGATACAGCTTAGTGTGGGATAGGCCAGCCCAAGAGTGGTGCCGTTTACTATCTGGCAGGCTGCTTTGTGTTACTTTGGGTCCAATAAGAAGGCGAGTGCCGGCGGGGAGGGGAGCATCAGGCCACGGGTGACAAGACCCAGTGGAAATAGGATTCTCTGACTGCATTGGCCTGTGTTCGCAATTCGGAGACTCTGGACTCGCGGATGTGCTCCAGGTTCACTGCCTTATGTAGTGGTTCCTGTCTTGGGCCTCTAAGTGAATGACTAGTGCCCAGGGAGATAATGTATAAGCTCCTGAATAAACGTTATTCCTCAATCTCCTGGTTCGAAAGTTGGGGTTGTAGGTGAGATCAAGCGTAGTGCTTGTCAAGGCCATTGGAACAGAACTGGAGAACTTAGCACAGTACTCTGGGAGAGATGACGTCAGTGCGGTTGGAGGGACACTGACTGCTTTGCAGAGGACCCGGTCTATTCCCGAGCAGCAGTGGCAGGCGATGTTTGGTGGCCTGAAAAAAAATAAAATAGGGGGGGAACCGTTACCCTTCTGGTCGCCAACTTAGGGGAATATGTCTCTGGAATGCCTTACATCACTTCCTTACTTAAAGCTTAGAGACAATTAGTGGACTGGATCGAAGCATTGCAGTGACACATCTTGGGTTAGCGAGGCCTAAGGGCCTCGATGGGAGGGATATACGATACAAACCTACCAATCATGACAGGGAGTATTATAAAATATTACTCCAATTTATTTCAAAATGGAAAGGTAAAACGAAGTACAAATGCACCAAAGTACTGAGAGGAAAGATTATTAGAACCAGAACGTCTATGATGGTGCGGTGGTGAGCGTGCTAATTCTCTAATTGTTTTATTGTTAAGACATAGATTTGAAAATTAAGGATGTGACATTAACTATGAAGCTTTAATAGATAATAATAGCTCTTCTCCTCGCCTTGGAGGCAGAGGGCGGTGGATCTTTGTGAGTTCACAGGCCAGCCTGGTCTACAGTGCGTTCCAGGACAGCTGGCTACAAGGAGACCCGTCTCGAAAAGACCNCTCTGTAGACCAGGCTGGCCTTGAACTCACAAAGATCCACCTGCCTCTGCCTCCCAAGTGCTAGGATTAAAGGCGTGCGCCACCACGCCCAGCTCTTTTTTTTTCTTCTTATGTGTATGAGTATACTCCCTGCATGTAGGTAGGTGCACCCATGTCATGCAATGCTTCGGAGGTCAGAAGAGGGCATCAGATTCCCCTGGAGTTGAAGAGAGTTCTCAGCCACCAAGTGAGTGCTGGGAATAGAACCTGGGTCCTCTGCAAGAGCAGTCAGTGCTCTTAACCGCTGAGTCATCTCTCCAGCTGTTCTAGTCTGTCTTCCATTGCTGTGACAAAACACTCTGACCAACACCAACTTGGGGAGGAAAAGGTTTATTCAGCTTACATCTCCTGGGTCACAGTTCATCACTTAGGGAGCCCAAGACAGGAACTCAGGGCAGGAACCTGGAGGCAGGAGCCGAAGCACAGGCCATGAAGGAATCTGTCCACTGGCTTGCTCCCCTGGCTCATGCCCGGCCTGCCTTCTTATACAGTACACAACAGCCTGCCCAGGGTGGCACCACTCTTGTGGGCTGGGCCCTCCCACACTGCTCGACCATCAAGACAATACTCCACAGATGTGTCCACAGGCCAATCCAATGGAGCCAATTCCCCAACTGAGGCTCCCTCAACCCAGGTGTGTCAAGTTGACACTAAAGCTATCCAGCACACCAGCCCAGCCAATTTCTATTTCTAACCAATTTGTTGCCTTGAACACAAGAATGTAGGAATTACTCAGGATGTCTTAGAATGTACAAATCCTTGCACACAGAGCCCTAAGTCAGCCCTATCTTTCCCTACTGACTTTCCAAATCTTTTCTTTTTCCTTTTTTTTGGGGGGTGGGGGGTGGGGTCCTTTCTCTTCTTTCTTTCTTCTTTCTTTCTTTCTTTTTTTCTTTCCATTTTTCTTTCTTAACAGTTTTTTTTAATTTTATTTATTTCTGTATGTGTACGAATGTACTCTCTGCATGCAGGTATGTGCACCCGTGTCGTGGCCGCGGAGGTCAGAAGAGGGTCTCGGATTCCCCTGGAACTGGAGTTCTCCTGGAATTGGAGTTTCAGAAGGTTCTCGGCCGCCATGTGGGTGCTGGGGATCAAACCCAGGTCCTCTGTAAGAGCGGTCAGTGCTCTTAACCACTAGGCCATCTCTCCAGGCCCTCTTAACAGTTTTGAGTACTACAAGAGGGCCACAAGCTAGGCAGAAATACAATTCTTTGCTGCTGCCCCAAGACTTTTCTTTTTTTCTTTTTCTTTTTTTTCTTTTTCTTTTCTTTTCTTTTTTTTTTTGTCTTTTTGAAATAAGGCTTCCCTGTAGCTCCAGCTGGCCTGGAACTCACTATGTAGACCATGCTGGCCTTGAACTCACAGATATTCCCCTGCCTCTGCCTCCCGAGTGTTGGGATTAAAGGCGTGCGCCACCACACCCGGCCTAAAGACTCTTTTTTGATGGAGTCTGGGTACCAGCTACGAATGGCATCTCACTGGTCTCACGCTGACCTTCCTCACTCAGTGGCCCTGGCTGGAGACCTTCCTATATGAAACTCCCTCTCCTGCCTTGTCAGTCACAGTACCAGTCCTTCAGAATCCGCCTCAGATAGCATGTCCTTGAAGCTGCTTTGATTTCCCAACAAATTCCATACCATGCTTTTGACTCACCCCAAAGCTTTTGGGTTTTGCTTACCCTCCAACACTATATTTTACCTTAGTTTATAATTATCGTATACAGCAGCCTTAAATCTGAGTCTCTAAAGTCAGCAAGTGGGGGGGGGGTAGTTTTGAGGCAATGCCCAAGAATTTCTCAAGGTACCAATTTAGAGGGCAACCGTCTGCATTCCCGAGGTCCCCTAGCTCCCCCACAGGATTGATGGCATCTCTGTCACATAAAAAGCCCTGGCTACACACGGGTACCCTAACATAGTAACTGCAACATCTTTAGAGCTGAAGTCAGCTCGGTCCAGCTTGGTGAAATGTCCACATTACCAGAGTCACAGGACCCTGTGACTTTCCTCCAAGACATAAAAAGATAATTTCTGATCCCTATAAAGTCTTCCCTCCCTCTCTCTGCATGCAGTTGAATTCATGTGCTCTTTTTTTTTTTTGGTCTGTTCGAGACAGGGTCTCCCTGTAGCTTCAGCTGTCCTGGAACTCACTCTGTAGACCAGGCTGGCCTTGAACTCACAAGATCCACCTGCCTCTTCCTCCCAAGTGCTAGGATTAAAGGCGTGCACCACCAAGCCCTGCTAGCGAATGCATGTATTCTAAAAGCACTTAGAATATTATCTTACAGTGCATAAAGTAGATTTAAGAGTGATTAATCCAGGGCTGGGGAGATGGCCTAGTGGTTAAGAGCACCGACTGCTCTTGCAGAGGACCCGGGTTTGATTCCCAGCACCCACATGGCGTCTGAGAACCATCTTTATCTCCAGTTCCAGGGGAATCTGACACCCTCTTCTGACCTTCTCAGCATTGCACGACACAGGTGCACAAACCTGCATGTAGATAGTACATTCATACGCATAAAAAAAATAAATAAAACTTTAAAAAAAAGAGTGATTAATCCAGACTCTGACAATAAACTAAATTGTTCAATTCCTAGCTCTCCCATTTACTATGATGTATATAACCTTGGCCACGTTATTTAATCGTCTATGTTTTCTCTATTTCTACTTATGTCTGCAAAAAAGCAATATAATTAATAAGGCCAAGTAAATTAGTTTATTTGAAGTATAAAGTTAGTTAATCCATAAAATAATAATATACTTACCTTCTACACGTCCTTTGAGGCTGTTGTCTTTTGTAGTTATTGATGTCTTTGTTCTGTAGTTCAGGCCAGCCTGGAACTGACTACGTAGCCCACTCCGGCTGACTGAACTTTCACAGACTTTTTCAGCCTCCTAGTGCTAAGATTATAGACCTAGATGACCATGCCTTGGCATAAGAAACCTGTAAAAGCCGGGTGTGGTGGTTTTTTAATCCCAGTACTCAGGCAGGCAGATCTTTGTGAGTTCAAGGCTAGCCTGGTGTACAGAGCGAGCTCCAGGCCAGCTGGACTAAAGGGAAGACACTTTTAAGGTCTCAAAAGACCTTAAAAAAAGAAGCCTATAAAAAAAACCTTTTAGGGTTTTTTTGTTTTGTTTTTATTTTTATCATTTTTTATGCTTGAGTGTACTGGCTACAATGTAGGTTGGTGCCTAGTAGTTAAGAGCACCGATTGCTCTTGCAGAGGACCTGGGTTCCATCCCCAGCACCCACATGGTGGCTGAGAACCAACTTTAACTCCAGTTCCAGGGGAATCTGACACCCTCTTCTGACCTCCGCAGCATTGCATGACACGGGTGCACAGACCTACATGGGGACAGTACATTCATACACATACAAGAATATATTTAATAAAAAATAAAAAGTTCAGCCGGGGATGGTGGCGCACACCTTTAATCCTAGCACTGGGGAGGCAGAGGCAGGTGGATCTTTGTGAGTTCAAGGCCAGCCTGGTCTACTGCTGAGTGTCCTTCCCTTCCTCCCTGGGGTTGGAAATGCTCTCACTTAGCACCCTCTTCTGTTTAAAACTGTGAGTGCACCTCCGGGCCAGTCATTGCCCAACATCCTGGAGGAGCCTGAATTTACTGAGAGCCAGATCAGGCTGAGTCAAAAGGACTTCATTCCATTACCCTGAGAAAGTATTCTGAAAAATACATTTGTGTTTTGTTTTGTTATTTTAGGACAGATCTTGCTATTAGGCCAGCCTGGTCCCAAGCTCAGAACAGTCCTTCTGCTTCAGCCTCTTGAGTGCTAGGATCACATTAATACCTTTTAAATTACCAATATTCCTGATTTAGAGAATATCAGTGTGTGTGTGTGTGTGTGTGTGTGTGTGTGTACTGGTACCCCTTCCCTGTTTGGGTTCAGGCATCTCAGGAACTTCTGGAGTGTTTTTTTTTTTTTTTTTTGTGGGGGGGGGGTTGTTTTGTTTGTTTTTCTTTTTTTTTTTTTTTTTTTTTTTTTTTTTTTTTTAAAAAAAAAAAAAAAAAAAAAAACAAAACACCAAAAAAAAAAAAAAAAAATAAGTCAATGGGATGGTGAGCTGGCTCAGCTTGTCACTACGCTTTGCCGCCTGAACCTGGCTCCCCAACGACCCACATGGTTGAAGCACGACGCAACTTCCAGCCCCCACATTGTCCTCTACCTCTGAGCGGTGGGGCCCCCTGCTCCACACCACGTTAAGTAAGTAAATCATACATGTACACCCCCCCCATGTCTCAACAACTGTATTACAAAACAAGAGATACATTCTAAATAGAAAGCAATTAGGCTTGCTTTTTTAAACCTATGAAAGGGTGTCGATGCCTGGGAAGACAGCTAGACGTTACACGGATTGTGCACACACCTACTGGGCACTGAGCTCACAGCTCCAGGATCCACCTAAACACGACCGCTAACCTGACGCACCCTGCCAGCGCATAGTGTAATCCCCAGTCCGAGGGCAGGATGGGTGATCAGCAAGCAGATCGCTGAGACTTAGGCAGTGTAGCTCCAGATTCATGAGAGACTTCCACTAAAAAAAAATATGATGGAGCGGGAATTGTGGAACCAAACAGCACCATTACAGCATTTTGGAGGCAGAAGCAGGCAGCATTCTATGATCTCAAAGCCAGCTGGTCTACTAGCAACGTTTCAGGCCCGCTGGGACTATAGGGAGACCTGTCTGAAAGCCAAAAAAAACCCCAAAAAAAAAAAAAAACAAAGACAAACACAACACAACAACCACCCCCCCCACCCACAAAAACCAAAACAAAAAAAACAATCCAGACCCCCCCCCCTGCACCGGCCCTTACACAGCACGCCTTGCCTCCCCCCCCGCCAACCCCCCACCCCGGGACCCGGGCGGTCCCGGCCCCCTACCACGTCAACACAAAAACACCCACCACCAACATAACACACCTGACTATTCTCTAATCCAGCGGGCACCCCCTCATGCGCTCACATTTCACAAACCCGGTTATCTAGGTGATTCCTAGCCCCCCCACTCCCCGAGGCCTTGAAGCCCAGAAGGACCTGTCTCGTCCCCCTGCCGCTTTTCGGCCGACACACGCCCCGCTGGGCCCTAATAGACCGCTCGTTCTAAAATAACACAAACAAAACCAAAAATGTATCTTTTCCAGAAACTTTTCAGTGGTCTGGGAATGACCCAGCTTCCTTTCTGCCTCAAGGCTACTGATCGGCTCTCCCCCAGTAAATTCAGGATCCGCCAGGAAGTTGGCAACCATGGACTCGCGCCCGGACGGCTCGCACCCCTCATCAGTTCCCTTTTTTTCAAACGAAGCCCCCCCCGAGGCTGCTCCCGTGACCCGAGCCCTTTTCCACCCCCAGGGCGGACGGGAAGGCACCACTCAGCCGTAGACCCCGGCTGCCTTGAACAACTCACACAGATCCACCTGCCTCTGCTCCCAGTGCTAGGCTTTACAAGCCGTTTCTGTTTTGCGCCACCACCACGCCTGAACTTTTTATTTTTTATTAAATCTTTCTGTTAGTGTCTGAATGTACTGTCCCCATGTCGGTCTGTGCACCCGTGTCATGCACTGCTGCGGATGGTCAGAAGAGGGTGTCAAGATTCCCTGGAACTGGAGTTAAAGTGGTCTCAGCCACCATGGGGTGCTTGGGATGGACCCCGGCACCTCTGCAAGAGCACCATCGGTGCTCTTAATACTAGGCACCAACCAAACACACTGTAGCCAGGCCCACACTCAAGCACCCGAAAAAAAGCCGCATACAAATAAAAACAACCAACACACCCTAAAAGGGTGTTTTTAGAGGCTTCTTTTTTTCAGGTCTTTTGCGAACTTCAAAGTGCGCGTCTACCTTTATCAGCTGGCCTGGGACGCACTCGCTTGGCCAACCAGGCTCGCACGCCGTGTACACCCGACCACAAACGCGCTGCCTGCGGAGTACCCCGGGAGGACAAAAACACCCCACACACCCGGCTTGTACAGGGTGCTTATGCCAATGGCCCCGGGTCCGCTCGGGTGCTCAGCACCCTCCCACGCCGGAGCACACTGAGGCCAGGGCGACACAAGTCGCGCACGACAGGCACACGTCAGCCGGCGTGCGGCGACGGAGGCAGTTCCAGCGGGCCAGACCCTCAGAAACCCACACATCCGCACCTACATCACCAGAACTACACACAGACAAACAGCCTCCAACGCCGACCGTGTAGAAGGTAAGCCCATTATTATTATTTTATTGGATCTAACTTTATACTTCAAATAAACTAATTTACTTGGCCTTATTAATTATATTGCTTTTTTGCAGACATAAGTAGAAATAGAGAAAACATAGACGATTAAATAACGTGGCCAAGGTTATATACATCATAGTAAATGGGAGAGCTAGGAATTGAACAATTTAGTTTATTGTCAGAGTCTGGATTAATCACTCTTTTTTTTACACAGTTTTATTCATTTTTTTTATGCCCCGACCCCACCCTCGCACACACCCCTCGCGACCACCCACCCCGCACTCCTCCATCGCCGCCCAGGTCTTGTGCACCTGTGTCGGCAATTGCTGAGGAAGGTCAGAAGAGGGTGTCGATCCCCTGGAACTGAAGATAAAGAATGGTTCCAGACCCAATGTGGGTGCTGGGGATCATCAAACCCGGGTCTTCTGCAGAGCAGTCGGTGCTCTAACCACTAGGCCATCTCCCCAGCCCTGGAGTAACTCACTCTTAAATCTACTTTATGCACTGTAAGATAATATTCTAAGTGCTTTTAGAATACATGCATTCGCTAGCAGGCCTTGGGGTGCACGCCTTTAATCCTAGCACTTGGAGGAAGAGCGCAGGTGGATCTTTGTGTGTTCAAGGCCGCATGGTCTACAGAGTTGAGTTCCAGGACAGGCTGAAGCTACCGGGAGACCCTTGTCCTCGAACAGACAAAAAAAAAAAAAAGAGCACATGCATTAACTGCATGCGAGAGAGAGGAGGGAAGACTTTATAGGATCAGAAATTATCTTTTTTATTGTCTTGGAGGAAATACAGGGTCCTGTACTCTGGTAATGTGGACATTTCACCAAGCTGGACCGAGCTGACTTCAGCTCTAAAGATGTTGCAGTTACTATGTTAGGGTACCCGTGTGTAGCCAGGGCTTTTTATGTGACAGAGATGCCATCAATCCTGTGGGGGAGCTAGGGGACCTCGGGAATGCAGACGGTTGCCCTCTAAATTGGTACCTTGAGAAATTCTTGGGCATTGCCTCAAAAAAACTACCCCCCCCCCATGCTGACTTTAGAGACTCAGATTTAAGGCTGCTGTATACGATAATTATAAACTAAGGTAAAATATAGTGTTGGAGGGTAAGCAAAACCCAAAAGCTTTGGGGTGAGTCAAAAGCATGGTATGGAATTTGTTGGGAAATCAAAGCAGCTTCAAGGACATGCTATCTGAGGCGGATTCTGAAGGACTGGTACTGTGACTGACAAGGCAGGAGAGGGAGTTTCATATAGGAAGGTCTCCAGCCAGGGCCACTGAGTGAGGAAGGTCAGCGTGAGACCAGTGAGATGCCATTCGTAGCTGGTACCCAGACCAGACTCCATCAAAAAGAGTCTTTAGGCGGGTTGGTGGCGCACGCCTTTAATCCCAACCTCGGGAGGCAGAGGCAGGGGACAATATCTGTGAGTTCAGGCCAGGCATGGTTACATAGTGTGAGTTCCAGGGCCAGCTGGAACTACAGGGAAGCCTTATTTCAAAAGACAAAAAAAAAAAGACAGAAAAGAAAAGAAAAGAAAAAAAAAAGAAAAAGAAAAAAGAACAGTCTTGGGGCGGCAGCAGCAAAGAATTGTATTTCTGCCTAGCTTGTGGCCCTCTTGTAGTACTCAAAACTGTTAAGAGGGCCTGGAGAGATGGTCCTAGTGGTTAAGGCGCACTGACCGCTCTAAGGGGACCTGGGTTTGATACCCAGCACCACATGGCGGCCGAGCGGAACTTCTGACACTCCACTTCCCGGAGGAGAACTCCAGTTCAGGGGGAATCCGAGACCCTCTTCTGACCTCCGCGGCCCCCGACACGGGTGCCCATACCTGCATGCAGACAGTAACATTCGTCACATACAGAAATAAATAAATAAAAAACAAACACTTTAAGAACGAAAAATGGAAAAAGAAAAAAAGCAGAAAGAAAGAAAAGAAGAAAGAAAAGAAGAAAGAAGGAAAGGACCCCCACCCCCCACCCCCCAAAAAAAAAGGAAAACGAAAATATTTGGAAGTCAGTAGGGAAAAGATAGGGCTGATTAAGGGGCTCTGTGTGCCAGGTATTTGTACATTCTAAGACATCCTGAGTAATTCCTACATTCTTGTGTTCAAGGCAACAAATTGGTTAGAAATAGACATTGGCTGGGTGGTGTTGCCTTGGCTAGCTTTAGTGTCAACTTGACACACCTGGGTTGAGTGAGCCTCAGTTGGGAGGGAATTGGCTCCATTGGATTGCCCTGTGGACACATCTGTGAGTATTGTCTTGTTGGTCGAGCAGTGTGGAGGGGCCCAGCCCACAATGGTTGGTGCCACCCTGGGCAGGCTGTTGTGTTCTGTATAAGACGGCAGGCCGGGCATGAGACAGGGGAGCAAGCCAGTGGACAGATTCCTTCATGGCCTGTGCTTCGGCCCTGCCTCCAGGTTCCTGCCCTGAGTTCCTGTCTTGGGCTCTAAGTGATTTGAACTGTGACCCAGGAGATGTAGCTGAATAAAACATTTTCTCCCCAAGTTGGGGTGTTGGTCAGAGTGTTTGTCCACAGCAATGGAAGACCGCTAGACGTGGAGAGATGACTCACGGTTTAACAGTCCATGATGCTCTTGCAGAGGACCCCAGGTTCTATTCCAGCACTCACATGGTGGATTGCGAACTTCTCTTCAACTCCATGGGCCTCTGATTTTGCCTCCTCTTTGACCTCCGACGCATTCATACTGGGGTTTGCACACCTAATGCAGGGAGTAACTCATACACAAAGAAGAAAAAAAAAAAAGAGGGGCGTAGGTGGGCGGCATCGCCTTTTCATCCTCACGCACTGGGAGGCAGAGGCAGTAGTGGATCTTTGTTGAGTTCAAGCAGGCCTGGTCTACAAGAGTCGAGTTCCAGGACAGCTGTGATAGCAAGGAAACCTGTCTCGAAAAGACAAAAAAAAAAAAAAAAAAAAGAAGAAAAAAGAAAAAGAAAGAAATTGGCAGTTAGAGAAGAGATAGTTTATTAAAAGGGGATGCCATCAGAGAGGAGCGCAATGGGGTCCACTGCGGTGGGAGGGGCAGCTCCTGGGTTAGTCGTGGCCTTTCGGTGCTGGGCCTTTGGTGTGTTCCTTTTAGCTGGGTAGAGCCGCTGGACTGTCTCAGTCAGACTCTGCCTTCCCATTTACATGCGATTTTTTTCTTCCAGACAGTGTGCCTTTACTCTCGCATCCAAACACACCCAGTTCCTACATTGTTACTGGCTTCTTCAGTTTGAAGCAGCTTCCTTCTTGGGGACTCCCTTGATACAGTTGTGGGCCTGAGTACCAATTGCCCCCCTCCCGCCCCTGCTGAGCTGATTCTAGAGTTCCAGGACCCTCAAAGAGTCCTCTTGAGCTCTTTTCCCATTATCACTCAGAGGGATGGTCATTATTGGACATCTACTGTTTACTAACATATTGGATGGAGGTGGTGCCTGGCCTCCTGATAGAGGAAAAGATTCCATCCACTGATGTCTCTGATGCCAGCCTGAAGGAATGTTCCAGTGCTCAAGACAGGCGGGATGTCGTACTGCTGTTCATAGCCTTGACCTACCAACAACCACCTCTGTTTCACCCACCTATGTCCAGGAGCCCTTTGTGTCTAATGTAGAGCCCAAATCATCAGGAGGGGATCGTGATCAGGTTTATCTTCCCCCAGAGAAGCCCTGACATCTGCAGGATTGAAAGGTGAACCTTCACAGAGCTGCATGGGGCCAGTGCATTGTGGCACCCAAGATATTCAGCGTCCCTCACTGTCAAGGGATCTGCCTGGGCCTGAATAGTGAGATCTTTCATCCCAACTTTGAATCCTATAGGACAGAAGTGCCCACCTGTCCCTACCTCTTCCAGGTCTGTGGTCNTTTTTGTCTTTTCAAGGCAGGGTCCCTCTGTAGCCCCAGCTGTCCTGGAACTCATTCTGTAGACAAGGCTGGCCTTGAACTCACAAAGATCTGCCTGCCTCTGCCTCCTGAGTACTAGGATTAAAGGCGTGTGCCACAACAACTGGCCCCCATTGACATATTTTATTTTTGATTTTTTTTTTTTTTGTCTTTTCGAGACAGGGTCTCTCTGTAGCCCCAGCTTTCCTGGAACTCTGTAGACCAGGCTGGCCTTGAACTCACAAAGATCTGCCTGTCTCTGCCTCCCAAGTGCTAGGATTAAAGGCGTGTGCCACCATGCCGGCTGACATATTTTAAAGCTGTTCTAACAAAAGAAAATGCTCATTTAATTTGTACCATGTCCTCAGTGACAGTGCCGTTTGTTGCCTTCTCTCCTTGGTTTCTGGAGCTATAGAGAGGAGCTCTGCAGGAGGATACTCTCCTCCTCAGTAACTAGATAGGAAGGACAATGTCCATTCAGGAGTGATAGGGCTAGAGAGTCTTTTTTTTTAATTAATTATTACTTTTTATGCGTATGAGTGTACTGTCTGCATGTAGGTTGGTGCACCCATGTCATGCAGTGCTGCGGAGGTCAGAAGAGGGCGTCAGATTCCCCTGGAACTGGAGTTAAAGGCGGTTCTTAGCCACCATGTGGGAGCTGGGAATCGAACTTGGGTCCTCTGCAAGAGCAGTCTGCGCTCTTATTAAATGAGCTTTTTGATTTGCAAATGAAACATTTAGAAACCTAAGAAAACGTTTTTGCCCAGATGAAGGACTCTGCTTGTCATAGAGTTTAACAGTCAGGTCGCCTGCATAACCATCCTCAGAACCTTAGAGATACTATACAAAACATCTTGATCCGGAGACACAAGGAGAGGCCCAGGGATGTAGCTTGGTTGCTAGAGTGCTTACCTAGTGTGTACAGATCCCTGGGTTCCATCCTCAGCACTGCGTAAACCACGCAAGGTGGCACATACCTGTAATCATAGCACTCTGCAAGTACAGACAAGAGGGCCAGAGTTCAGTCTTCTTTGTCTGCATCAGATTTGGAGCCCAGTTTGAGCTCTGAGGAAATGTTTACAAAAATAAATAAAGGTGGAGTTGCCTAGTGATATAGCTCAGTTGGGGGTTAAGAGAGAATACTGTGCCGGGTGTGGTGGCGCATGCCTTTAATCCTAGCACTTGGGAGGCAGAGGCAGGCTGATCTTTGTGAGTTCAAGGCCAGCTGACACTCTCTCCTGGACTCTACCTGTATTCACATGCATGTGCCATACCCCCCGCCCCCGCAACACATCATTTTGAAAGCCCCACAATTTACATAATTGAACAAACAAATTCAGAGGGATGGCTCAAGCAGTGTTTGCCATCAAGCCTGACAACTGTGATCCTCAGGACTCACATGGTACAAGAAGAGAACAGACCCCACAGGTTGTTCTCTGGTCCACAGCTGTCTTCTTACCCCACATGTACCACTTGTATTTGTGCCAACACAAATGAATAAATAAATGTGATATATATTTATTATTATTTTTTATGCATATGAGTATACCATTTGCATGTACGTTGGTGCACTCGTGTTGTGCAATGCCACGGAGGTCAGAAGAGGGCATCGGATTCCCCTGGAACTGGAGTTAAAGGCGGTTCTTAGCCGCCATGTGGGTGCTGGGAATTGAACCTGGGTCCTCTGCAAGAGCAGTCAGCGCTCTTAACCACTAAGCCACCTCTCCCTTTATTTATTTATTTATTTATTTATTTATTTATTTATTTAATTTATTTTTTTTTTTGGTCTTTTCGAGACAGGGTCTCCCTGTAGTCCCAGCTGTCCTGGAACTCACTCTGTAGACCAGGCTGGCCTTGAACTCACAAAGATCCACCTGCCTCTGCCTCCCGCCCAGCCTCATCTCTCCCTTTAAATNTATATATATATACTGGAGAGATGGCTCTTGCAGAGGCCCTGGGTTTGATTCCCAGCACCCACATGGCAGCTAAGAACCGCCTTTAACTCCAGTTCCAGGGGAATCCGACGTCCTCTTCTGACCTCCGTTGCATTGCACAACATGGGTGCACCAACCTACATGCAGACAATACACTTATACGCATAAAAAAATAATATATTTAAAGGTAAACATACAAGAGACGGTCATGGTGGTGCATGCTTTTAATCCTAGCACTTGGGAGGCAGAGGATCTTTGTGAGTTCAAGGCCAGCCTGGTCTACAGAGTGAGTTCCAGGACAGCTGGGGCTACCCTGTCTCGGGAAAAAAAAAAAAAAAGATAAGCATACAATATTTGCCATTTTGTGACTGGCTTATTTCACTTAGGATAGTGTCCTCAAAATTCACCCATGTTGGGCTGGAGAGATGGTGCAGCTATTAAAGGCTAAGGCTAACAACCAAAACATTAAAATTCATCTATGTTATGTAACAGAAGTGCTTTCTTCGTTAAGGCTGAATAATATCACCTTTTATGTACATCATTTGCCCATTCATCTAGCAATGCACATTTTCGTTACTTCCATATGGTCAGTGTAATGTTGTACTTTGAATAAGCTAGCTTAAGACCAAAAAAACACACAGAATACTTACCTGGCAGGGGAGATACCATGATCACGAAGGTGGTTTTCCCAGGGCGAGGCTTATCCATTGCACTCCGGATGTGCTGACCCCTGCGATTTCCCCAAATGTGGGAAACTCGACTGCATAATTTGTGGTAGTGGGGGACTGCATTCGCGCTCTCCCCTGCAAGAAAAGAAAACACACACACACACACACACACACACACACACACACAGATCAGCGTCAGTGACGTGGTGAAAGGCATATGTAGAAACTGGGATTTTTAGAGAAATAAGTAGCTGTGGAGATTGTCTCCTACATCATACTTTATGACACTGTGAAAAAGACATTCTGACCTTTTATGGAAGTTGATTCTCCTTCCATGATTGAAGTCAGGTCGTCAGGCGAGGCAGGAAGCACGTTTACCCACTGACCAGTCTCCTTCTTTTTGGCATATCTAATATGTTATAGGTTGGAAATCAGAGGCACAAATCAAAGCTGCAAGATAAGGTTTATTTATGGCTGGGCCAAACTTCCAGCCTCCTCAGGAGAAGAAGACAAAGAAGCAGCCCCACTCAGAAGCAGGAGAGTCTTCTTATAGTCAGAGACAAACTGATTTTTTTGCAAGAGTTACAGAAGCAGACCTAGGCTGTTAACTATTTCTGCAGGTATGAGGAAAAATACGTTTAGGTTTTCTGTGATTAGTCATTCCTCAGAACCATAGCATAAAACGATTGCATGACATAAAAGTACAAGGAAGAACAAAGTTTAAAAAACAAGTTGAGCTGGGCGTGGTGGTGTACGCCTTTAATCCCAGCTCTCCAGAGGCAGAGGCAGGTGGATCTTTGTGAGTTCAAGACCAGCCTGGTCTACAAAATGAGTTCCAGGACAGCTGGGGCTACAGGGAGACCCTGTCTCAAAAAAGACAATAAATAAATAAATAAATAAATAAATAAATAAATAAATAAATAAATAAAACAAGGCAGTGCTCTTAATCACTGGACCATCTTTCCAACCCCAGAAACTATGAGAATTGGCTAGTTGGCTCAGCGGTTACTTCAAGATGGTTGACAACTGTCCATAACTCCAGTTCCAGAGGATCAAGGCCCTCCTCTGTACTCTGTGGGCACTGTACTACACGGGTGCACTTACACACATACAAGAATTTGCCAGTTGGGTGCAGTGGCACATGCCCTTAATCCCAGCACTCGGATCTCTGTGAGTTCAAAAAAAAAAAAAAAAAAAACCCAAACCATGGCTGGCCTCAAACTCTCAGATTCTCCGGCCTCTTATCTCCCGAGTGGAGTGCTAGGATTAAAGACGTGCACCCCCACATCCGGCCTTTAATTTTTATTTACATTTTCCGTTTGTGTTTGTCTTTCCTTGTTTGCGTGGAGACACAGCTGGCTGTGTGCTGTGATTTTCGCCTCCTCATGCACTTCCTGACTGTGCCAGTGTGGCCCAGTCCCTTAACCGTCCATTCACAGACGTGGAGACCAGGCTGGCAGAGTTCACAGCGTACTCCGCACTGCCGAGAACAGTGAGCTGGACTCTGGGCTTGCTTCCCGCCCTTTTATTTTACTCCGGAAGGATAGAAAACCGATGGGAGGCGGTGGCACAGGTGAGGACAGGATTTCCCTGGTTTCCCGTCTCCCTCTTGGGGTCGGCTCCCTGTCTAGGCTTCCAGAAACTCCACCTATCCTAGGTCTGTCTCCAACTTGCTGAGGAGACAAGCAAGACCTTGAATTTCTAGATCCTCTCCGACTACCTCCCCAAGTGCCACAGCACCTTGCCCAAATCGTGTATTTTTAAATTTTTAATTAACTAATTAATGAATTAATGATGATGTGTGTGTGTGTCTGGATGCGTGTATGAGTGAAGAGGAGAAGGTCGGAGGACAGCTTACCCCACCTCCACCTTCGGTTCCAGGGATGGAGCTCAGGTCTTCCGGCTTCTCCGCTCGCGGGGCACATGCCACTGAGCCCTCTCACCAGCTTCCCTCTAGCCGCCCCGCCCCCAAAAACCCACCGATATTTTTAACGGTCGTTCGAGCTGGGTAGCCAAATTAAGCCCGTGATTTGTCATCAACAGTTTGTTTGGACTGTCATTTGTCACGTTGAGAAACGTGTAAAAGTCCCCCGGGAAGTTTTCCACTTTAGTGACACGTACTCAGCTCTGTATTTTACACTAATTAGAGAACGGAGAAATGGCCAGCTCATCATTTCTTTGGTTTCTGCAGTGGAACTAATAGCACTCACCCGGGGACACCGGATGGCGGTTGTGGAGGCTGCGGATCCTCCCTAGACCCTACGAACCACTACTGAGCTAACAGGAGGATCAGAAGGACCGCTCGGACAAGGTCTCTACCTCACTAGTGCGGGCAGGAGCAAGCCCAGAGTCAGGCGGCTCGTTGGTCTAGGGGTATGATTCTCGCTTTGGGTGCGAGAGGTCCCGGGTTCAAATCCCGGACGAGCCCAACTTTTCATGTTTTTTTCCTTCCCACCCTGCATGTTTAGCAACGACGAAGTGCCTACTGTCAAAATCACAGAAAACTGAGAAGTTTCGAAAACTAGAGCTTTGGTCACAACGCTTCCTGGGAACTTCTTGGCTGGAGGTCTCTGTCGCTAGCTACTCCTGGGAACTTCTTAACAGGGCGAGGGCGAGCGAGCCGGTGGCTTTGGTTCGCAGAATGGTCGGTCCGGTCAGCCCAAATCTGCCGCATTCTTGGGGGTAGAAAGAGCGTTGCGTTGGAGGCCCTGGGGTCCACGTCCGCAGCACCGGGGTCTTCTGGCTCCAGTCTGCTCCCCTCGCACCCGATCCACGCAGGCTCCAGCGAGGCCGGTCTGTCTCGTGAGGGCCGGGCGCGAGCTGTGGGCTGGGACTGGGTCCCTGGTCTTCGAATACACCCTTCAAGGCGGGTCTGAAACTCGACTCTCCTTCCAGCTCAGCTCTGAGGACCCGCCCCAAGATGCCACAAGGCCATAAAGTGAATCAGAAAAAGTAGTTTACGTGGCTCGTTGGTCTAGGGGTATGATTCTCGCTTAGGGTGCGAGAGGTCCCGGGTTCAAATCCCGGACGAGCCCAATTTTTATTGCAGATCCACGGAAAAGCGCCCAATGCTGCTTATTTGAAAGGTGGCAGAGTTAGTCGTCTTCACAGACAGAAGCCATTGGAGCGTCGGCCTGGATTCCACGCACAGCGCTTAGCTCGGAAGAACGAAGTTTTACCTTTAAAACGTTATTTTTTTTTATTTGGGGGAGGGCGCGGCTCTCTGCACGCGTGTGCATTTCAGAGAACAGCTTGACGGGGCAGGTTCTCTCTTTTCTCCACCTGGGTCCCCGGGGTTGGCACGTGGGTGGTCATCTCAGGAAGCCAGAGTTGTGTAGGGGCATCCGGGAGCCTGCGGAGAGCGCCGAATGATAGTATTTGTGGCAGGGGGCCTTTCCCTTCCCTCTTAGACCAGAGTCGAGGGCTCCAGTCCCGCAGGAACGTTTCGGTTTAGTCTTGGGGAAAATGAGCAGGGGAAAGTCCATTATTCGTTTTGATTGTTTATTATTCGTTTCGCTGCTCCCAGGAATTGAACCCAGGAGCTTTATTATTATTTTATATTTATTTATTTGTCTGAGTGACTCTGTGTGTGTGTGCGTGTGTGTCAGTGTGTCTGTGTGTCTGTGTCTGTCCGTGTCTATGCGTGCCACAGTTCAAATGTGGAAATCAGCTGGCAACTTACAGCAATCGGTTCTCTCCTTCCATTCCACCATGTAGGTCCTGGGGATTGAGCTCAGGTCATCAGGCTTGGGAGAAGCACCTTTACCCAATGAGCCATCTTGGTGGCTCTGTTGTTTTTGTTTGTTTGTTTGTTTTGGTCTTTTCGAGACAGGGTCTCCCTGTAGCCCCAGCTGTCCTGGAACTCACTCTGTAGACCAGGCTGGCCTTGAACTCACAAAGATCTGCCTGCCTCTGCCTCCAGAGTGCTAGGATTATAGGCTTGCGCCACCACGCCTGGTGGCTCTGTTTTTTAAGTAGCATGTTGAAATGTCAACTGACACCTTTAGGGGTCAGAAAACTTAATCAGCATTGATTTCCATTCTCTTCAGGGGAACGAGCACCTCTTTTAGGTCACTACGGTCACCCAATGGGCTAGCTATGTAATTGGTAGGGCCCAGTGTGAAAGGAAATGCAAGATCCTTTGTGTAGTGATTTTAAATTTATTAGAAGTTTTGGCGGGCGTGGTGGCGCATGCCTTTAATCCCAGCACTTGGGAGGCAGAGGCAGGCGGAGGCCAGAAGAGGGCACTGTGTCCATTAGAAGTGGAGTTACAGAGGGTTGTGAGCTGTGGCTTGGGCTAGGAACCTAAGGTCCCCTGGAAGAGCAGCAAGCTTTCTTAACCTTTGTGCCATCTCTCCTTTTTTTTTTTTTTTTTTTTTTTTTTTTTTTTTTTTTTTTTTTTTTTTTTTTTTTTTTTTTTNTTAAACTTTTTTTTTTTTTAAACTTTTTTTTAAATTTTATTTATTTCTGTATGTGTATGAATGTACTGTCTGCATGCAAGTCTGTGCACCCGTGTCGTGCAATGCCGCGGAGGTCAGAAGAGGGCGTCGGACTCCCCTGGAACTGGAGTTCTCCTGGAATTGGAGTTTCAGACGGTTCTTGGCCGCCATGTGGGTGCTGGGGATCGAACCCGGGTCCTCTGTAAGAGCGGTCGGCGCTCTTAACTGCTAGGCCATCTCTCCAGCCCCCCCATCTCTCCTTTTAAAACGTCAAAAACAGCTCTGTGAGTTCAAGGCCAGCCTGGTCAACAAAGTGTATTCCAGGACAGCTGGTGCTGCAGGAAGACTCTGTCTCAAAAACACAAAACAAAACAAAATACCTTCAAAAATAGTGGAATATTGGCAAGGTATGGAGCCTTCTGAGGGCCAGGCCTCTGGAAGTGCATGGGCTGCATACTCTATGGGGTCGGCTCTGTCAAGGTGGAATCTGAAGCAACGTGGCAGGCCCTTTAGAGAAAGATGACTTGAATGGCCAGTTCTCTTGTCTTCTGTTGGGTAGCTATCTCCTCTGACTTCAAACATCCCCTCCTGGAGTGTGGAAGGTGGAGAGAGACTCCAGAAACACAAACTTAAGAACCTGAGGAGAACTACAAAAGTTAAAACACACATGAGACCCTTCCTCAAGAGACCCTTCCTCAAGATTATACAAGCAGTGGGTTCAGCAGTTGAGTACTGACTGCTCTTGCACATCTGGGTTTGGTTCCCAGCATACACATAGCACATAACAACCATTTCCAAGGGATCTGGCCTCTGTGGGCATTGCATGACACTGGTACACATACTTGCAGGCATAACACTCACACACGTGAAATGAACAAACAAAAGATTATTGGAAGCCATGTGTGGTGGCACATGCCTTTAATGCTAGCACCTGGGAGGCAGAGAGGTGGATCTCTGTGAGTTCAAAGCCACCCTGGTATAATATAGCAAGTTCCAGGCCAGATGGGACTAAATGGAGACCCTGTCTCAAAACTAACAAACAAACAAACAAACAAACAACCAGTTGCTGTGGAAGGAGACTCTTTTGTGAAGCTGACTGAAACTGGATGGGAACTCCCACAATGATGCGTCTTTCATGAGTTGTCACCTATGCGGGATGGGCTTTTCAGTGGCACATCTGCCTGAGTTTTCCATTCACGTCTAAACCCTTTCAGGTGCTCCTGTAAGTAACTCCAATGAACTCCTTAAGTCACCAAGCTAGACTTGAGTGAAATTTCCTTGGTTTGTTGTAGGAAGATCCAGTTTGAATTGGGGGCTAGTTCTCAGCTAGCACCCCTAAGGGCACCATGTGGATGGGAGTCAGGGGATTTCTCTGACCCCACCCCAAGGAGGAGCAGACAACGTGGCCCAAGTGCATGGTACTGGGTGGGGCGGCAGTGTGCAGTGGCACGGAACTGGGGAGCCTGTGACTGGCTCTGGGAACTGATGTCATTTGGCTTATAAAAGCAGGCTGTAGCGGGCAATAAACTGAATCCCCCATTACCATCATTACAGATTTCCTGGCCATCATTAAATTTTTTGCACACATACAGGCCAAAGCAGGCCTGTATTTCGTTTGGGTGGCCAGTGGGTTGGAAAGAGGTTCTGGGACCACCAACCTGGATAGCTAATATGGTGAAGTGAATTGTGAATGGACATAGGCTGAAGATAGGCCCTCAGCCATCATCCTGAAATTCCCGCCCAGGGGTCGGCAGTCTCTGGGCAGGTGGGAAATCACGGCCAGGAGTGGGAAACGTGTCTCGTTGTCCCAGGCTGAGGGCCTGAGTGGGAGGCACCTCTCAGGCTGGGCTGTGGAAATAGCTGGCTGGTCTCTACATCTCTGCATCGAGAGGCCAGTTCCCTACAGTGGCCGTAGGTGGGTACTGTGCTCCCCTTCCCTTAGCAGGGCCAAGTGGTACCTGCTCGTTACAAAGAAAACTTCCTACAGTTTGTTATCAGTGCCCTGTGTAGGGTAAATAGACCACTGCACATGTCTCCCTAGGAAAATTCTTGCAACACAATTGGTGCCCAGACAGAAAACAATAGATGAAGCTTGGGAGGCATGGTTGCATGGCTCCTGGGGTACTGGTGAGGTTTCATGCACTACCTTGTTCACACTGTTCATAGTTTGTTTAGGTAAGAAGGTGCCATGTGGTATTGCTACATAAAAAGGCTCAAGAACCTCTTGGATAAGCTAGGATCCTTGTACAGCAGCTAAATGCTATTTGTCCTATTACCCCAGTGTTCCTTTCTGTTAGAAGTCACTAGAAGTGCAGAGGTCTATAGCTGAGGACTATGACAATAACCTGACCAGGCAGTTTTAATAGGGTTCTGATTGCTGACATGAGGGGGGAAGAAGCATGGTACACAGTGCTAGAACAGCAACTGTGGGCTCTGTGTAAAGCATTGTGACAGGTGGAGTCCATCACTGTGGAATCCCAGGAAGATGAAAACAGCTTATGGAGTGGGAGGCCATTTGGCCAAGCCTCTTTCTGGAACGCACAGAGTCAGATTCTGCAAAGGTGGCATGCATATTTACAGCAATACACTGTGGTGTTTACAAGCCCTGTCACTGATGCCATATGAGCTGTGCTTGGGACAAGTGTCCTTTCAAAACACTAAACTTCCTCCAATAATTTAACCAACAAGCTAAGACAGATAAAGCCCTGGAGGGAACGCCACCATCTGTGTAGATGCCTGGTCCAAGGAGAGCACAAATAAAGCCACCAAACAGGATTGGGCAGCTGTGGCCATGGAAGTGAACACTGACACCATGTGGCAGGAGAAGGGAGGAAAGAGCAGCCAGAGGGCTGGGTTCAGACCAGTGTGGATAGCAGTCTTTCATGACATTTGGGCTGTAACAATCTGCACTGACAGTTGGGCTGTATTCAGATGCCTGACTTTATGGATGGTTCAGTTCATTGGGAAAAGGAGATCTGGCAGGTGCTGAGTCAGCCACTGAGGGAACAACAGATGTGGAAAGAAATATATAAGAGATTTCAAGAGGAATCAGAACTCCAAGTTCTCCATGTGGCAACCAATACCTCACTGAGTCCTGGAGGTCAAGAAGCAGAGGCTCTAACCAAAATACAAGCCACCTCCCCTCAGGGACCACTAGAGGCTTTCACCGGGTTTATCTAAATTCTGGCTACACGGTAGCCAACACAGACTGAAAAAAATCTAACGCTACCAACATTGCCACAGAACAGTCTGATATTCTGCATGTTATCCAAACATGTGAGGTGTACTCCCAGTTGTGACCTTGAGTGATGGTCTGATATGGCAAGTCAATAACTCCACATGTACCAATATGGGACTGGCAGGCAGACTGTATATGTCAGTAAGGAGGCAAATATGCCCTCATTTGTGTGCACAATGCCATAGACCTTTTGGAAACATTAAAATAATGTTGTATTTTATTTTTTATTTTATGTATGTGAGTGACTTTCCTACATGTATGTAAGTGCAATGCCCATGGAGGTCAGAAGAGGGCATCAGAGCCTCTAGAACTGGAGTTAAGGATGGATGGTGATCTGCAAGAGCAGCCAGTGCCCTTACCAGGTGAGCCATGTCTCCAGCCCCCTGCAAACACTTTAGAAAGGCACCAATGGGTGATGCCACCCTAAGAATCTCACCCAACTCACTCTTTTTAAAATTTTTAAAATTTATTATTTATTTTTGTGTATGAGTGTACTGTCTATATGTAGGTTGGTGCACCCGTGTCGTGCAATGCCGCTGAGGTCAGAAGAGGACGTTGGATTCCCCTGGAACTGGAGTTAAAGATGGTTCTTAGCCGCCATGTGGGTGCTGGGAATCGATCCTGGGTCCTCTTCAAGAGCAGTCGGTGCTCTTAATCAATGAGCCATCTCTCCAGCCCCCCAACTCACTCTTAAGCCAGGCATGGTGGTGCACGCCTTTAATCCCAGCACTTGGGAGGCAGAGGCAGGTTGATCTCTGTGAGTTAAAGGCCAGCCTGATCCACACGGCAAGATCCAGGCCTGCTGGGACTAAAAAAGGGAGACCCTGTCTCAAAAATACCAAAAAAAAAAAAAATGATAACAATAGGGGTGTTCGTTTCACAGTCACTGGTGTGCAGAACTGAGCTAAGGACAGTCAGGTCTAATTGTACCTCCAGCTCTTTCACAACTCTACACAAACTGGATTGATTGAAATAAATGAGTTATTAATACAGCAGTGAAAGAGTTTGAACAAGGGGGTGCTAGACAGATGGCTCAGAAGTTAAAAGCTCACTGCTCTTGCAGAGGACCTGAGTTCAGTTTCCAACACTCATAGAACAGCTAAAAACCATCCATAACTCCAGATCCAGGGATCTGACACCTTCTTCTGATATCCATGGGCATTGCATGACATGGGGGCACTTACATACATGGAGGAATACAATCATACATATAAAATAAAAATATTTTGAAAAAAGGATTGTGAACAGGGGCTGGGGAGATGGCTTAAGTGTTTAAGAGCACTGGCTGCTCTTGCAGAAGACCAGGATTTGGTTTCCAGCACCCACATGGCAGCTAACAACCATCTGTAACTCCAGATCCAGGACATCTGATGTCCTCTTCTGGTCTCCACCAGCATTGTACACAGGGGAGCACTTACACACATGCAGGCAAAACACTCATACACATAAAAATAAAGAAACCAAAATAAACAAATAAGTAAAAGTAAATAAGAGTTTGAACAAAGATACCCTGGGCAGGTGGAAAGAAATACTACCAGGGGATGGCGAGATGGTTCAGGAGGTTAAGGTACTTTAGTCAAGCATGATGATCTGACTTCAATCCCCAGGAACCAACCTTATGATGAAAGGAAAGAACCGATTCCCACAAGTTGTGTTCTGACCTTCATATAACTATATAATGAATGAATGAATGAATGAATGAATGAATAAACGAATGAATAAATAAATAAATGTAGTCTTTAAAAAGGCTCTTCCACTTCTGGGGTGCTGTGGGCAATGTGCGCTTAAGGGTTTGGCAGGATGGCTGCAGAATGTTTTGCAGAAGAGTTTGACTGGATGCGTGCAGTGGAGGGCGAGTAGCCCAGGATGCTGGTGTATGGTGTCTGGGGCCGGCTAGGGTCGCGCTGCACTGGCTTTCCAGGCCCACAACTGGTGGGTGGCCAGCATCGATGTGGTGGAGAAGGAAGAGGCCTGTGCCAGTGTTGTTGTTAAGAAGACAGACTTGCCGGGCGTGGTGGCGCATGCCTTTAATCCTAGCACTCGGGAGGCAGAGGCAGGCGGATCTTTGTGAGTTCAAGGCCAGCCTGGTCTACAGAGTGAGTTCCAGGACAGCTGGGGCTACAGGGAAACCCTGTCTTGAAAATACAAAAAAAAGAAGGCCTAAGCCAGCCTTTTGCCTCCAAGAGAACAGCCTGAGGCAAAATGAGATAAACTACAATGTGTTTGGAGGAGTACTTTAAGCTTTATTTCTTTCTTTTTTTTTTTTTTTTTTTTTTT